>PVIR01020011.1:0-31195 GCA_004026965.1 Petromus typicus
CAATATATAACATACAATGCTAGGACTCATTTACATCTTTATTTTCTCATACCAGAGAAAAGATGCGATATGTATCTATCTGTGACCTATTTATTTCACTTATGAGGATATCCTCAAGGTATGTCCATTTAAGTAGAAATGATTCAAACTTATCATTTTTTATGGCAGAGTAGTACTCCATTCTGTAGAAGAACCACAGACTTTTCAACTTCTTAAAAACAAATTTTTTTTATGCATAGTAAATTCATGTTCAGTTTCTGACTTATTCTTATTTAATAAAGTTTTTCTCTTTTTCTAGTGGAATTCTGTTACATTTCAATATGGAAACCACACACATTTTCTGCTCTTTCCCCACAAGATGGAGTCTAGAGAGTTTAATACCAGTTCTAGTCCAATAATCTTCACCTTAAAAGGTCCTACATCTTAATAGGTTTTCAGAAAAGTGGGAGATTTTATTGTCTTATCTCAGAGTGATATGGCTCAGAGTGTCATTTATCTAACAAGTTATTGAACACTTATTCTGCCACACTGTTGTAGGTGCTGGAAGCAAAGGAGAGAACTAGATAAAATCTTCCAGAAAACTTACTCTATCTAGTACAGGGAAGTAGATCTGCAGGCTGGGAGAAGGGAGGGCAGAAGCTTCAGAAGTGGGAAATTACAGCTGAGTTCTGAATACAAATTTGCCAGCTCTACAAAGGTAATACAGTCAGAAAGTTTGTGTTACTTTACCAGGGCCTGCAGGGTAAGATTTCATTTTTGGAATTATTTGAAGTGCAACAGCTCCCCCAAATTATTGAATTATTTGAAGTGCAACAGCTCCCCCTGCTTGCCAAAGGGAGGGAAAGAAGTTGAAATGAGCAGTTTTGTCCTGGTCCCCTGCCATGTGCCACACACACCACGGGAAGCAACAGGTATGGGAGACGGGTAGGAATGACAGGGTGCCGAGAGTGTCCAGCTGGGTACATCTCAGCACTTCGCTGGGAAGCACCTATGTGTGGGGTGGAGTGGAGTGGGCCCGGAGCAGGGCCAGCAAGTGGACAGGGCAAGTGATGGGGCAAGAGTAGGAGGCCACGTACAGCTGGTGGGAAGGGGGCCTCTGCTTGGACGTGCACCATCACGTACCCGGACCTCGGCCCTGCAGCAGGGGCGCCAGGAAACAAGAGGCAGGTGGGGAACATCTGCTTTCCTGCCTCTCCCTGCCAGTCTCATGCCTGCTGTTTCTGCCGCAGCAGGACCAAGACAGCCTCTCTGGCCTGCGCCACAGGGAGAGCACGTTGGTGGGAAACACCGTCAAATTCCCCTAGAGAAGTGGTCTGGCTTCCAGTTCAGATATGGCTCCCAGTTCGCTTTGCCAGGGAGATAATTTGTCGGGAAGCAGGCGGGGTGGAGGTAGGCCGAGAGGAAAGGCTCCTCCATCTTGCTCTCCGTGGAGGAAGTTTGGCGGTAACAGGTGAAAAGTAGTCTGGCTGTCACCTGGTCAGGCCTGTGCTTCTATGTGACCCACGAGCGGGCAGCAGGCGCAGGCTGGCAGCCCAAGGACCAAGTGGGACGCAGTACAACACCGTGCGAGTGCTGGAAGCTGCTCAGGCGCTCCGCGGTCATAGCCTTCTGCCCTTTCATGTGGCTCCACCACTGCTGCCACCACAGGGCTTGGAGGGTGGCGGCGACTGCGGAGGCTGAGAGCGAGCCTTACAATGGCTGCCTTCTGCAGGTGCCGCTTCCCCTGGGCCAGCACACGGAGGGTGCAGGTTGTAGCACTGCCGGAGGTTCCCGGTTCCCAAATCCCTCAGCCATCCACCCCTATGGGACAGGCTGCGCGTGTCCTTCAGCTGACTCGCTGAGGTTGTTCCCAGCCCTGTGAATGGCAAAGGCAGAAGCACATGCATGGCTGGCTCTGTGACACGTCCCCACTTTGCACCCCATTAGTTCCTACTTCTTGGCTTTTCTTGTTACCTCCCCGCTGGCTTGCTAGAGCTGATCTTGAGTGGTGAGAGGGCCAGTGGTCCTTTCCAGGCTTTTGCTGTTCTGTTCAAAGCATTGGCCAGGACGACCAACAGACAGAAAACTTCAGTGTTTAGTCAAGATGAAAAGAAAAAACGAAATGCCAAATAAAATATTCAAGAGGAGGAAATCCCCTGAAGAAAAGAGAAAATGTGTCCTGCATACAGGATATGCCACAACAAGAACAAGAGGGCAGGGGGGACAAAGTCAATGGCCGCCACCCTTTATATCTTTCTAAGAAAGATAAGATCTGGGCCATCCACACAGAGCTTTGAGGCTTCTCGGCACATCTACTGCAGCTGTGATTTCATGGCTCTCCACGATTGATTGTCCAGTCAGTCTGCCATGCCCTGATCTCCTGCCTCGATTTCTAGGGAAACTCAAATGCAACAAGGGAGACAATAGAGGAACAAAAAAGAAAATTTAAATCTCTGATGCCTACAGCTTCAGTAAGCACTACATTGTCTACCTCTTTGCCAAATAAACAAAGCCTCAAACTAAAGGTCTTTTTATCTCAGTTCATATTATTCAGTATTTCATATCTGGCTTTCAACAGCAGCAGTTTCAAGATTATAGGTCATCCTAACACAGGAAAAAAAAGACAATATACACAGTAGAATCAGACTAATATGAAAAAGGTTTTAGTTTTATTAGACTGAGGACTTAAAGTAACCTATTAATGTAACAAGGGTGCTAATGAAAAAAGCAGACAACATAAGAATAGATCATGAAATGTAAGAGAATCAGAAGGAGATGGTAGCATGACAATTGTGTAGCCTTAATGAAGACAGGCTCAGCAGGCTGAACATGGCTGTTATGACTGTCTCTAATGTCCCTTCAAAGCCCCATGTGCTCAGATATCAGCCTTTCTGGGAGGGACCAGATCACGGGCGTGTGCCACTCGTTACTGGATTCGTCCACTGACGACTTGACAGTTGGGAGTGATGTGAAGCCTTGTGGGACAAGGCAGGTCGCTGCAGTGTGACCTGAAATGGCAGGCGCTCCTCCTCCTCCCTCAGCCTTCACCCTGCTTCTTGCCTGTCACTCCCTGAGCTCTTTCACCTCCTCAGTGACCCTCTGCCCTATTGCCCTGCCTGCAGCCAGCCACCCATAGACTGAAACCTCTGCACACTGGGATCCAAATTAAATCAGTCCTTCTTTAACTCCAGGATGGCAATTATTTTGTCCAAGTGGCAAGAAGTAACCAACACAGTGGCTGAAGAGAGAATCAATGTACTTAAAGATAAGTTAATGGAAACTTGCCAACAGAAATGCAAAGAAAAAGAAAAGTTGAAAAGTGACAAAAGAATGCTTAAGAACTATGGAATGATTTCAGAACCGTTAACTTGGAATACCACAAGGGAAAGGGAGAGAAGGGAGCAGAAGATATATCTGAAATAAAAGGGCCAGAAATTTTCCAAAACTAATGACATTAAACTTCAGATATAGTAAGTTCAAAGAACATCAAGCAGGATAGATACTCAAAAATTATACTTGGTATATCATATTTAAATGTCAAGAATCAAAGACAAAGAGAACACTTTCTTTTAAAAAAGCAGGAAAGAGATGTGCCTTACTTAATAGAGAAACAAGGGAAGATATCAGATGACTTCTCATCAGAAAGCTGGTAAACAAGAAGAAAATGTAATGAAATATGTTAACTGTTGAAAGAAACATTCATCAATTTAGAATTCTATATCCAATGAAATGATCCTTCCGAAGTGAAGGAGAACTAAAGATTTTGTCTCTCAGAAACAAAAAGGAGAGAATTCAGCAGTTAGAGACTGGCCCTCAAAGAAACATTAAAGAAGTTCTTTAGAGCCCAGGAAAATATTATAGATCAGAAGTTTGGAGCTATATAAGAAAAGAATAAATGAAGCTAGAGTAAAATGTGTTCTTTTATTAACCTTTATTGGAAAATTGGTTTTTAAAGTAATAACAGTAATTATGTAATGGATGATTATATCACATGGACACATGAAATGCATGAGAGCAGTGTCATATGAGAAGAGAGGGGGAAAACTGAGCAATTTGTTCTGCAGTACCTGTACCCCACATAAAGACGTAGCCATATCTAATGTAAATGAACAGTGCTGACCGACTATAAGGCAACCACCAAATAATTGAATCAGGAAGCAGAACTGACATGCTAGCAAGAAGTAAGATGAAACCATTCAATCCAAGAAAAAGCAGGAAAAAGGAAGATTTTGAAAAGGCACAAGATCAATAAATAGAAAATACAGTAGCGACTGATCCAACACTATCAATAGTCACTTCACATGTAAGTGATCTGAGTGCACCAAAAAACGTTGTCAGAATAGATAGAAAACCAATAACATTCAAATGCCACATATGAGTACAAGATCGGCCTTTCCAGATTGCTTTAGGACAAACAGCTCTTGCTCTTTGTTATTTGGTTTTCTGTCATTAATAAAAGCTGATTCTCTTCCTTATTTGCTGGTATATTCAGAGAGTATAAGCTTAAAGGAGAGCAGCTTCTTGGAGACTAGTGGCAGACAGTCATAAGGGACGAAGAATGATAAACTGGGTATGCACAAAGCTAGAATAAAGTAAACTCACCTTCTGAAATCAAATGTCCTTTAATGATCTGCACTCATGTAACTGGTTTTATTTTGTGGTCATCTTTGGGAAGCAGAGATTATTGCTAGATTTCAACTTTGTGAAAACTGCTAAAATGTATTCAGTGAACTCTAGACAGTAAGTAGATAAATATACATGAATATATTCATCTATGTTCTTGGAATGGGCCGTGGGATTCCCTCTATTTTTCCCATTGTATTCCCTTGTTCTAAACAATTTTTCACTGTTTTTCTCTAGGAAAACAGAGAGCAAATCTCTAGGGCTGTGAATTTTGCATCTTTCTTTGGCTTCAACACAGTAGAGATGAACTTTGGTCTGGTGCAGCACACCGGTAAGGCAAGAGGATCACAAATTTGATTCCAGCTCAGGCATCTCACCGATTCATTTTTAGGTCCTATTTCAAAATAAAAAGTAAAGAGGGCTGGGAATATCGCTTAGTGTGGAGGCCCTGTGTTCAGCCTCAAGTACATTAAAAAAAAAATCACGCATTTAGATAAGGACCCAGGAAGTCACTAAAAAGAAGGGTACCACAGGGATCTCTCGTCGACCCGTCTTTCCCTTCTTTCTTGCTTTTGCTCTGTCGTCTTGTTGGCAGGCAGCCGCCTGTGAAATGCACACATTTCAAAGCAAATGGCTCCAAGAGCTCATAATTGCTGCCAAACGTGTGTGTATTTTAATAGCCCATTTTCATTAGCCTGTGTGAAATCACCTGTCTCTGTGTTGTTTCCCAACTTAATTGTCAATTATGGTGATTAAGCTTGGCTTTCGCCGCCATCACTGGTAATGATTAGCATTATCTGTGAGACTGAACTAAAAGAAAAAAATCATTCCATAGGTGAAGGCGAATATTTTGGTGTCACTGGATGAAGCGACATTTTTCTTTCTTTGGCCTGAACCGAACTTGAGGTTAGCTGTCATTTTCAATTTGCCTTTGAGATGTCTTGGGACAAATCAACTCTCTTTTGTCACTTGGTTTCCTGTTATCACAGAAGTCTGCGAGACTCCTCCTTTTCAATTCTCCTGAGACGTGTGCCGTAACTAATTGAGACAGTGAGCCAGGTAATTAATACCGGTAAAGTGTTTTCAGCACTGTTAGTAACCCTAAATACATTGGGTAAAGTCCCAGAAACATTTTTAGAAGTAGCATAGAAAGTAGCCCAGTGAGAAATGGGAGATTTCAGTAGCTGATCTTTGTTTCCCAGTGTTTATCAGCCTGCTAATCTGAGTTACCTCACCTTGGCTTCTGCTGTATAGACTCGTCTAATTGTGTGTCTTCACTAATCCTTTTCTTTTTCTGGAATCTGGAATGAACAAGAGTGGAAATCAAAGAAGCCATTATCTCTTTTCCTCCTCCTCCTCCTTCTTCTTTTTTTTTTTTTTTTTTTACAAATTTTAATTTAGTAAAATTCCCAAACTCATTTCTGTGATGCTTTTATGGGATTTCAGGACATAGCAAAATAATGAAAGACATTTTAAAAAATGATACCATTAGACATTATCTCTAGTATCTGAGTGCCATGAGTGTCCCCAAGGTTTATGGCACTCTTAAGATTTGACAGTTCCTTTTATCTTTCCAAAACCCTTTGAGGAAACTAATAAGAGATTTTTTATTCTAATTTAATGGAAAAAAGAAATTAAGTTATGCCAGCTTAAGGGAGATAGAGAGTGAATCAGTGACTGTTTGCTGCCTTCTGGGGCAGAGGAGGAGCAAAGCTCTACGGCAGACAGTCCTTAATAGAAACACCTTAATCCATAACCTTGCGAAGATCCTCTGGCAAGTGGAGACCAGAACTGGCAAGAGTTACGAAGGCATTAGCTTCTTGGATGACTTTTGTCCCCTCAGCCTTTCCGTTCCCATTCAGTGTTGCTGTGAGTGTTTAGTTTCTTTTTTAGTTTCGTTTTTAAAGACCGGATTATAACAAACGCTTATCTTCATTACTTGTCCTCTAAGCCCTGTACTTGGGATTACTGACAGTGTCCTTGTTAGCTTCATGGTCACCCAGCTCTGGATAGTAAGGACAAATCTGCACTGTTACGGGACTTTTCTTACTTATACGAATCAATGTATCTCTTGTGATAGAAAAGCTATATTATTTTTAATTTCCCCCCAAAGGAAAGTATACTTTAAAATATCACCTAGGAATAAAGGAAGAAAACATATTACAACCCAAATATTTTCTTTTCTATGAAGATTTTCCAAAATGTTCTCTTTCCAAATCCCTATGGCACAATACATTGCCCTCTATCCTACTTTTTACTTTTTATTCTTATGTGTGTTATACAGTGAAAACACTTTATTCACTAATTATTGTAGAACCTTAAATTGTCCTCAAATTCTGAGCAAAGAATAGCTTCATTTTCATCTACTATGCAAGTGAGGAGAGGATGATATAGGAAAGAAAATTCTAACACCCCAAAGTCGTGAAGCTGCCGTAGGGAAGCTTGTGAACCCGGGGTGGGCTGACTCAAAACAGAGAGAACTGCGTCAGTAACTGGGATGTGCGTCAAGGATGAGCAGTTTCTCTCCCGGAGAGTGTTACAGTTTGGATGAACTGTCCCCATGAGTCAAAAGCGTGGTCCCCAGCCGGGGGCACTACTGAGAGTGGTGGAACTTTAGGAGACAAGGCCTCATTGGAGAAGATCTGTCAAGCGAAGTTGGGGTCCTCCCCCTCCTCCCCTTTCTGTTTCTTGGCTCCCATGAGGCGAGCAGCTTTGCTCTACCTCGGGCTTTCAACCATGGGTTCAGAAACAACGGAGCCAGTGACAACAAAGTGAAATCACCAGCCAAACACGGGTCTTTCCTCCTTCAAGTTGTTTATCTCAGGCATTTTGTCACAGCAGTGGTAAGCTGGCTGACACAGACAGCAGCTCCATAGATGTCCTATGCAGGCTCGCAAATGCGTGTGCTTTGTCACAGAGGGGTCTCGGGAAAAGCTGACTGTGGTCTGGCTAGAAACTCATAGTTCCCCCCAGTGAGTATGTTTCTTCCCTTAGCACAGATTCTATTCTGTGCCCATTCCTCCCCACAACTGAGCAGGGTCTAACACAAAGAGGGCAAGAGGAATGCTTGTCGAATAGGCTTAAACGATCACACTCTACCCATAAGTCTATAAATCAGTTTTGAAATTAATACTTCAGGGAGAAACAATGGCAGAAATTCATTTTCTTCTTTTCAAGGTTATAGCCTCACTGTGTATTTGAAGCAATGAAACAAGACATAATAATATCATTTGATAGCAAGATCCCTGACCTCTGCATGTGTTTTCCTGGAACCTGTGACTCCCCTCGAGCAGCTAGCCAGACGAGAGATGGCTGCTCCTAGACCTCCCTTTGCTTCTCCTTTGTGCTTACGGATTGACATTTTTCTGGTTATTTAAATTTAGAGCTGGCTTTGAGATTTCAGCTCCCAATATCAAAAGCTCCCAGAATTTCCTTGCAAAAGTTCCCTGATTCAGCCATCTCTGCCAGTTGGGATTTCTGAGGAAATGAACCAAAGCCGGCAGTTGTTGCTATGGTGACTGAGTCTCTCTGGAGTGAAGTCTGGGGAGCGTCCATTTGAAGAAATGGGGGAGTAATATTCTAGCAAATTGGCCATCAGCTAAGCATAAAGTCCCTTGGGAGAAAGGGAGATAATGGGAGGGGTTAAACAATAGGGGAAAATTGGAATAGACACTATGAAGGATGCATCGTCATCTGAACAAGAGATAAAGTGATTGAGCAGCGGTAGTGAGAGTCCAGGCTTGGCGAGGTGGCATACATCGGAGTGGACCCTGGGAGCATGGCTTTGTGATTGCTCACAGACGTTCTAGCAGCTAGGAGTGGGAGCAGGGAAAGACAGAGAAAGAATTACCCCAGGCTCAGTATTGGCAAAGAAGATCATGAAATATATATAAATCAAACACACCTGTGAAACGTAAGTGCATCTCAGGTTATGAAGGGCTACACCCATAAAAGTCTGTGCTTAAACATGCTGCCACGGCTTGAACAGAATATGTTTGTGTAACACTGAGGCAAAACATTTTATTATCCAGTAAGAATTCCTAAGTCACAGATGTATTGTGAGAGTAAACTTTACAATTTATTATGTACAGTCATGCAGTGCCTGCTACATAGTTTATGCTCAATCAGTTTTTCTCTATATATTCATCTACATTCACAGCACAGGATATAAATTCCTGCGAGAAAGACTTATACCTGTCCAGTAGCAGTAGGAGTGGCTTTAGGACTGAGGCACAGTAGAGGCACACAGGAGTAGTGGAGAATAGTAGCCTCCACTCCATCCTCCCACTTTTGGCTAAAGGGAGGACTTGAGATAGAAAAGTATTCAAAGGAAGATGAAGGTACTTAGAAGATACCCCAGTTCCTCCTCAACTCCCGGTGCCTAAGGCATCCCAGTTGCCTGGGAGGACAGATGACTCCCTGTCTCCCAGTAAGACACTGAGCCTCCCGCAGCAGGCTGAGGCCTCAGGCGGGCTTCACAAAGACACGTTCCAGCTGGCTCCAGGGTCCTTCCAGCAGAAATCCAGAAATTTCACCCTGCACTCCAGTGTCCTCTGCAATTATAGGATGGAGGTACCGGAATAGGAGAGAGGTTAGTTTCATTAGTCAGTGTCCTATGGCCTTCCCAATGGGGGAGGAGCCAGGAATCATGAAGGTGTGGGGGGAAAGGGCAAGAAAGTCACCTTGAGAGACCTTCCACTGGACAACAGACAAAATAGTAGGTGTTGATTCTGGTCTCTTTCCAGAGGGACATGGCCAGTGGCTCTCGTTTGTTTCTAGTTTTTCCAGAGCCAAATCCGTGCCCTTGGAATGTGTTGGTCCAAAAAACAGGACAGACAATAGCAAAATAGATACAGAAAAGTAAGTGGCAGGAGGTACTGTTCTGTTACTCGTTTGCATGGTTTGAGAGTAAAAAGACTGGGAAAGTGGAGACATTAGGATACAGTTACCTGGGAGGTGCGGTTGAGGGCTGGACCCAGAGTAGTCGGAGCCGCCCGGTTCAGAGCCCCCAACACAACCACTCCATTCAACTGCAAGGCTGAAGCCTGGGCAGCTATATTTGGCAGCTAAAGCCCGAGCCTTCTGCTGGTTTAGCCATGAGCTGCAAACGTCCACCTGCTCACCTCAGATACAGCTCCTCATCCTCATCAGGAAAAGTGACATCTGTGTTACCATCTAACTGCTCAGTCACATGACCAGCTCTCATAGGTCAGCCAGCAAATCCAAAGCCATTCAGTTGTTCCAGGGCCTGCCAGGTACACTCAGGATCTGAGAGTGTAATGAGACTGTAACCTTTAGAGCGGCCTCTATCTAAATCCTTCATTAGGGCAATTTTGCCAAAAGGCTCAGCAATGCCTCGGAGCATGTCCTCAGTGACATTAAAGTGTAAGGAACCCACATAGAGACACCCTTATACATTATTGCCCTTCTGTAGGCTACGGGCTTTGGCTGTTAGTTTTTTGTAGCTGGTGAGGCCTGCACAATGATAGGCACATTGCCTGCTCAGACAAATGGCCAGAAGCACAGACCAGATTTCACAGAATTTCACAGAAGCATTGCCTTTAGATCTACGTGGGTTCCAATTCGAGATGAGGCACACATCACCAGACTTGTCAGCTGCATAAAAATAGTCCTCTAGGTCTCCAGGCCTAATACGGGCAGCTCACTGAGCTAACTACATCAGAAAGGTGTGAGGACATCATGATCTCAGGCCTCCAATTATCAACTGGCTACAGACCTGGCTCTGCTCTCTGAAATGAGGACTGTGACTGTCCCTGAGCTCCCTCGTGACATAGTCTGGACATTATGACTCACTTCCCAGCTGGGGCTGCAGAACCACTGCTCACTTCAGCTCCGACTATTTCTCTGTCTCTGTTGATGCAGGTTCCCACGATGACTACATTTTCTGTCCCTGCCTCTAGCATGGCTCCAACCCCTCTTCTTGCTTGTTTCCCTAGTAGAGTTGCTCCCAGTTGTAACACTGCTTCTGTTTCCAGTGCTGCTGGTGGTCTTGCTAGGATGGTCCTCTGTAACCTCTTTCCTTTGCTGCTCACCCTTTTCTTTTTGATAGTGGGCTTCCAGCCTGGCCTCAATTACTACATCAAAGTCAGCAGTCACCATCACGTCAAATCCTAGGTTTATCTTTGCACAGCCCAGATCTGAACTAGTTCTGCTTTGTGCTTTGGAAATGGTCAAGAGTCTCAAAAGAGAGTGGATACAATGGCTGCCTGCGGAGTCAGGTGTGGAAGAGTGCAAAAGGGCAGTGTATGCTCTGGTGATCAGAAAGATACAGTCAAAAGTCAAAGGGCTGGAGTTCATTGGAGAGGTCCAAGCAAGTCTGTATCAGGTACTGGAGAGTGTGCACTGGAAGCCAGGAGATGGACAACAGCGTGAAGGTGGAGGCTGCAGCTCCTCTGAAGAAGCAGAGTGAGTCTGCCTTCTGCTCCTATTCTAGTCAGGCTACAATCCTATTGGCTGGTGTCACCCACACCCCGGGTGGGCCTTCCCTCTTCAATTACTCTACTATGCTAATCTGATCCAGTTACCACAAACACCTCCCAAAAGCTGTACCTGTGAGTGAATGAGGCTTTGGGGGACATCTTGATGCAAGTCATAACAGCAGCACTCTAAAATATTTACTTTTATTTTTTGAAGTGCTGAGGAAACCATGGCCTCTGCATTGAGCTACATCTCCAGCCCTTATCTTTGTGACAGAGTCTCACAGAGTTACTACATGGTTCAGGCTGGGCTCAGACTTGTGACCCTCTGAGAGTGCTAGGATTACAAGCACGCAACTATATGTCCAGTTCAAATTTTTAATTTTAAACTTCCACTCACTGAACAAGCATGGTCTAATAGGTTTATCAAAACAAAAAGTCCGGGCCGGGGAGTTAGCTCAGTGGTTCTGGCGCCTGTCTTGCAGGCGCAAGGGCCTGGGTTCGATTCCCCGGTATCTACATAACAATACTGGGTGTGGAGACCCACACCCAGCAGCAACCAGTACCACATACCACAGTGCCGGGCGTGGTGGCTCATGCCTGTAATCCCAGCACTCGGGAGGCAGAGGCAGGAGGATTGTGATGTGAGTTGGAGGCTGAGCTCAGGGCCAGCCTGAACCACAAAAGCGAGACCCTGTCTCAAAAAAAACCTAAAAAAAAAAAAGTCCTAGCAACTATTCTCCCAGCATGCAGTCAGTGACAGATGTCTATAATCCAGCTATTCAATAGGTTAAGTCAGGAAGACCACAAATTCAAGGCCAGTCTAGGGCCTTGATGAGACACTGTCTAAAAAATGAGACACTCAATGAGACACTGTCTAAAAAAAAAAAAAAAAAAACTTAGAGTTTAAGAGAAAATACAAGGTACTGGGTTCTGTTTCCTCTGAATGGCTGCGAGCAGAGTCAAGTGTAGAAGAATACACGTTGGAATACATGCTAGAGATGCAAAAAATCCAGTCAAAAGTCAAAGGCCAAAAGACCATGTAGACAGAGTCCATTGTGAGCGCATCTCAAGAAGCTGATGGATCTGTGTTGGAAGGCGGAAGAATCTGCTCGAAAGCTGAAGGCTCTCTGCTTGAGGCCAGGACACAGACAACCAAGGCAGAGACTGGAGTTCCTCCAATGAGTCGAAAGTGGGTCTGCATGGTCAGTTTTTGTCTTGACATTTAAAAATCATTTTCTCAGATTCTAATTATTGTTCAGTCTTAAGCCGTAGCACAGCTAACATACTCCATCAAGTGGTCATGGGCAATGAACATCCACTTAGATAATAAGGCAACTAGGAAAGTGTTGACCACCAGAGGGAAGCCAAAGCCTCTTCTCTCTCATCGGACCTGCTCTGACTCTCAACCCCTCACAGCCTTCCTTGGAATCAAGAATAAAGGTTTCCCTAAATCGGCTGAAGTCTAGATTTTCATTAACCATTCTGTTACCAGCAGGTTTGGTTCTTAAAGAACCACCTCAGCATCTAGGGATGTGGTATTTCCTGTCCTCTCCTTTTACTTCCTCCTGGGTTCAAAATATTTCTACCTCTTCCCTTACTGTGGGCTCAGGATTGAGGAGGCCTCAGGCAGTCAGCACAGGCTAAGTCCACGTGATGAACAAAGAACAAAGACTTGACTTTCCCTGCTGCCATTACAGCTGAGGTATCTGAGAAGAAGATTTGCATTTATGGGAAGTATAAAACTGCTGGCTGGACAGATTCTTTTATTTAAGCCATTCAAGCCAGCCTACCTCAGAAAGAACCATGGCATAGTCTAGGCCACTGGAATCTTGCCTTGGGAATTGACCTTTATCTTGCTCTGACTTACACTGTTCTTTGTCTATAGCTCTCGGAAATGCTTAATATAGAGGTGAGCGTTCTGGGCTGAGTTTTGTTCATTGCTTGTTTCTTTTGAACTGAAAGCCTCCTTAACACAATATCAACCTCACCCTTACTCGTATTGCTGTTCTATCTTGTGCAGCATCCGACATAATATTCCTCTTATCGTTTCAATCTCAGTTTCTTCATCAATAAGTGAAGCAACAAAACTGTGTGCCCACTTTGGTTCATGTGTTCTAAAACTAGAACCGTATAGGGCTGGGGAGTTAGCTCAGTGGTTCCGGTGCCTGTCTTGCAAGCTGAAGGACCCGGGTTCGATCCCCGGTAACCACATACCATAGTGGGCATGGAGACTCACGCCCAGCAGCAACCAGTACCACGTACCACAGTGCTGGGTGTGGTGGCTCACGCCTGTAATCCCAGCACTCGGGAGGGAGAGGCAGGAGGATCGCTGTGATGTGAGTTTGAGGCTGAGCTCAGGGCCAGCCTGAAACACAAAGTGAGACCCTGTCTCAAAAAACCTTAAAAAAAAAACAACAACCTAGAACCGTATAGAGAAGACTAACATGACCCCTGTGCAAGGCTGACCTGCAGATTTGTAAAGCATTCCATATTTTTATGAACATTTTGTGGAGTATTTTGCACATTGAAGGTAAGAAATAAGTTTTAAATAAACATATTCTATCTGAAAACAATTATTAATTTTAAGATCAATTATGAAAGAGTAGTTTGAGTCAGAAGTCATTTTGTTTACTTAGATCACTAGTCACTTGAAGGCCCAAATCATGCCTTATTTTTTGTCCTTCAGAGCATTAATATGGTGTCTCTTACACAGCAGTTTCCTAATACCTGTTGTCACAGAAGAATAATAAGTTCTCAATGTTGGGAAGGACCTGAGGAATCATCCAAACACTGTATCCTGTGTTCAGGAATACCCCCTCTCCCACAGCTTCAAAGGCCAGTAGGACTCAGCCTCCACACAGACGCCCACTGATGGGCAGCCCGCTGCCTCCCACAGCAGGGCCGGGGCCTTTCGGAATGTGCCTCTTCATACTGTGTGGAAATTTGCTACCCTGTGATACCCAGTGTGCTTTTCTCTGACCTCAGAGCCACACACAGCTCCTTCCAGAGTACATCTTCCAGCCCTTCAAGTACTCAAAGCCACTTTCTTTTTACCTGGGTTTTAATGTCCTCCAAACTTTCCTATGTTCTTCAGAAGAAATGTCCTGCAGCACCTTGTGTGCCTTTTCTCTGAGGGGCTGGTTAAACACTTAACCCCACCCAACAGTGAGACAAAGCCAGCACGGAGAAGAGCTTCTCGGAGCTTCCATTCATGCTGTGCTCATTGGTTATGGTATGCCAGCTTGACCTGAGCAAGAGGCCTGCAGCAGTTTAGTAAAACCCTGGGTGTGTCTACAGGTGACAGACACGGAGGCTACCCTGGCTGTGGGTGGCCTCAACAATAGGCTTGTGATCTGGATGGAATGAAAAGGGACAGAAGAAGGAAGTTTCCTCTTTTCTTGCAGAGCAGGTCCAATCTTGTCATTACCTTTGGACACTGGTCTCCAGGTCCTTCAGGCTTTTGGTGCATACAGACCCTCCAGCTTTACTACACAGGCCCAGTCTGGACTCTGCAGTGAGGTCTAGCCCTGTGACCTTCAGTCTGCCCCTAATCCTCTGGCTGTCCCACATGCAGATGGCCACTAAGGATTTTCTGCTTCTTATCTCTAAGTCTACCTGGTAAATTCTTTGTATAATCACATATATATGTATGTTTCATATTAAATCTGTTCCTCTAATGAATTCTAACAAATTCAGTTAGGAAGGGGTTTTGTAGCTGCAGGAGAATAACACATTGTTTAGTAGTGAGCTCATTATAGAACTTAGGCAATTTTCCAATAAGAGTCAGCCTTCTGATCTAAATGTGTGCGACAGATGCAGCGGGCGTCCAGTTGGTGTGACAGGGCATAACGTACTTTGTGTTTGTGTGTGCCAGACAGTCGAGGGAGCCCCCTCCTGCCCTTCTCTTCTCTTCTTTCTGTGTGGACCTTCAGATATGGAACCTAGGAAGTCAGGCAAGAGCATGGCTCTTTTCTTTTAAATTTTATCTTCCAGCATTAAAATTCAACCTCTTTCCTTCTTCATTTTTCACTACTTACCCCAAGACAAACACTAATGGCTTTTCTTCTGTATATATTAAACAACAAAATGAATTTAATTAAAGTGGAAGTTTTAGGTTAGGTTCCTCCCTGGGAGGACAATTAAAAAAAAAAAAAACGAATAAAATAATCAAGGGCAAACAAGAACTACGAGATAAGATAATGAGACAAACATCTAAAATTGTGTAGAGTGTTATGAATCCAGGTTGCCCCTTGCTATGCTTTGGATATGGTTTGTCTCCTCTTTAGGAGGAAAGTCTGCTGGAAAGTTGGTTCTCAGTGACGGGGAGAAACCTTTAAGACTTGGGGTCGTCAGGCCTCCACCCTCAGGAATGGTTTAGTGCTTTCTCAAGAGTGAGTTAGGTTTTGTGTAAAGACATTAGTTCCTGGGAGAATGGATTGGTCTCTTAGCATGAATCCAGTTCCCCTTCTACTTCTCTCCCCATTGTGATAAAGTAGTGGATCCTCCCCCAGGACACTGGTACCAGGCTGCTGGAATTTTCCAGGCTCCAAAATCATAAACAAAATAAATTTCTTTACATGTTACCCAACTTCAAGCACTTTTTAACAGCAGTACAGAACATATTAAGACATCCCTTTTCAGAAAAAAAAAATCAATGTAGTCAATTGCTTTCTTAACTTATCCTTTTTACCCATGATTTCATAAGCATCTAGTTCATAGTTAAATTGGCTAAAAAACTCTAAGCAATAGGCAACTACTGAACAAGCAAGTTTCTTCCCATGCTGATCACCTCATTCTTCATTTTAAAAACAAAAACAAAGCTCCTTATTTAAATAGCCATTATGGAACATACCTATCTGAAATGGTGTGACAAATAAGTGAAAAGTTTCAAGCTGCAAAGACATCAAGTGCTGAGGTAAAAGGAGCATCGTCCTCACATGGTTATCTGTCAGCAGTCAGTCGAGTGCTGATTTGCGTCATTAGATTTCCGAAAAGGTTTCTTTAGAACTCTTTTCATTTTGCAATTTTTCCTGAAATATTTTATTGGGACAAAAGAAGGATTTGAGATTACTGGAATATCAGAAGTGTACTCATCTGCCACAGCTTTCCTTGGCCACAGGCACAAGCATGCCTTTCCTCTGCCTGACTAACAGGACTAAATATAGAGTTACTTTGCCTTCCCCTCTGGCTCATCTTCTGCTCCTTTTACTTCTTCTTCTTCTTCTTTTTTTTTTTTTTTAATAAACAACATAAGGGGAAAGAGAATAATTAGTTATGTTAGCTGTCTCTGTCATTAACATGAACCTCAGTGACTGTCTTTTTCATAAAGGAATAATATTTTATCTTCCTCAGAAAAATAACTGGAGCCATTTGTCTTCTGAAACAGCTTTTCCTCACCAGGAAGCCCTTAAGTTTTTATAAAATGATCTCTCAAAGCAGTTTCTCTACAAAGTTTTTGAAGAAACAAAGTGTTTCCAGTTAAAGGCACCATGAACTTTTCCATGCAAGATAAACTTCTTAAAATTGCAAATTTAGTAAGCTCGGCAACAAAATCACTCAGGAATCCCATTTTGCCAGTCTCTGAGGAAAGTCAGACACACATTCACGTGCCTTAACAAAACTTTGTAGCATTTCCTTTGGTTCCTAATGTCATTTTCCTGCCTGATTCCAAAACTGTAGAAATACCAGCAAAATGGTTGGTTGAGCTGTTGAGTCAGTGAATCTTAAATCCATTCTTGGGAAACTGGACTTCTCTGTAACCAGAATCGCTCTGTAACCAGAATCCGGAAGCGGCTGCCATGTTGAAGGTCTCTTCTTCCCAATTTCCTACATTCATCATCTTCCCTCGGACTCTGAAGGACTCGAGGACAATCAGTGGAGGACTTGGTCCTTGGGGTTTTTTTTGTTTTTTAGGCTTTTTGAGATAGGGTCTTGCTTTGTAGTTCAGGCTGGCCCTTGCTCAGCCTCCAACTCACATCACAGCAATCCTCCTGCTTCTGCCTCCCGAGTGCTGGGATGACAGGCGTGAGCCACCACGCCCGGCACTGTGGTATGTGGTACTGGTTGCTGCTGGGCGTGAGTCTCCATGCCCAGTAATGCCCAGTATTGTTATGTGGTTACCGGGGATCAAACCCAGGTCCTTGTACTTGCAAGACAGGCTCTGGAACCACTGAGCTAAATCCCTGGCTCCAGGTCCTTGGGTTTTTAACAGTCCTTTGTACTTGTCTTGTGAGTTGTTAAACTGATCCATGTGATTCCCCAAGAAGTGAACTCCAGGATATAATTTTATTAATTTAGTAGAGTCACACATTTTCCAAATATTGTGCAGTGTTATAGGTAGTCACTCCTTTTGAAGTTATTGACATGTACCACTTAATATTCTAAACTAGTAACTAGAGAGCTTAGAATGGATCTCTCTTACATTTGTGAAAGGGAAATACTTAGATAAAGAGAGATAGGCATATTTACTGAGTTCTCTATATTCAAAATTCCATTCATTCTATTTATTCTCCAAATGCTCCTGTACTACCATTATCTCTATGATGCAGAAGAGAAAGCCAAGGCTTAAAATGTTTATAATATATCCAAGGCCAAATTCAGTTCATGAACTTGATTCTTTTCAGTTCTGATCATAATCCAAATTGGATGAGAATTGGATTAAATTCACTGGTTAGGTTCAACTTGACCTTCTAGGGGGTTAGATTCGGTTCTCGTCCAGTTGGGTTTGCGATCAGATATAGATCTGAGCTGAGACCTGGGATACAGATCTGAGAGTAGATCCTTGTTCTGCCCCCATTCAGCTCCTTCATGGCTCCTGTCTAGCGTAATTCAAGAGGATATGGCTGGAGGGGAAGAAAGGGAAATTGATCCTGTCCTCCAGTGTTTGGCTCTGCTGAGTGGAGAGACTTCTTTAGCCCCTGAGAGAGTTTTACTTTTTTGTATCACGGTCACTAAAATAAATGAAAAAAAAGCAGGAATATAAGAGCTGCTTCTGTGCTAGTTTTCTATCACTAAAACAAAACACTAAGTCAATTAACTTCAAAAGAGAGAAGGTTTATTTTGGCTCAGAGTTCTGGAGTTCTAGTCCAAGATCAACAGAGCCTATCCCTTCGGGCCCCGGAGAAGTGTGGCACAACATGGAGAGAATGCACTCTGGGGCAAAATCGCTCACCTTGTAAGCTATTAAGTGGAGCAAAAAGGAAAAGACAGGGTCTCACAATTCTCTTTGAGGATGTGCTCCCAATGACCTAAGGACTCTCACCAGTTCCTGCTTCCCAGAGTTGTACCAACTGTTAATGGCCCTGCACCAGAGACTAGGCCAAATCTTTGACAAGGGGACTTTCTGGGGCACTCAACATAGAAACTATAGCAGCGTCTTACTACCCACACCCTCCAGGCTCAGTTCCAGACATGCCTGCTCATTCACTTCAGTCTCTCTTGTAGAGCTGTGGTGGGAAAAGGTTATTGTGAATTTTGTAGAGGTTTTGCAGAGATCATAATCCACACTTTTTTTTTTTATCACACAAAATCTTCTCTTTAATACTTTTTCAATTGAGTAGTTCAAGGGAACCGAATGAATGTTTTAGGTTCATAAAATATGTTAGTGATATTATTAGATAAGAAGAAGGAAATAAGGGTGAGGGAAAGGAGTGTAAGAAGGAAAATGAGATATGATCAAAATACATTGTATGCATTCATGAAAATATTTTGTAAAAATAAACACTAATAAAATTATTTAAAAATATATTAATGACATGTAAAAAATAAAAATCACCCAAACCTAAATCCTCATGGGGATAAGCCTTTCATTTTGTATGTTGCTATCAGGTAGTACAACATGGAGGGCAGGGTAGAAAAGTATGTTTCGACTACACCCCACTACAGACAAACAAACAACCTGCTGATAACGCTGATTCACGGGCTAGTTACACAGTTCTGGAAGAAATCAATGGAGTTATCCTGGGCTCCATCTTTAACCAGCCACCCTCTCTTCTCCTACATACATATTCATCACTTTTATCAGAAGGCAATCCATTCTGCAAAGGCAACTGCTTTCTGAATAAATCGCTCTTCCTGAGCAGCTAAATCCAACAGGCTGTTTTTCTCACTTCAGTGGGTTTGTTCTGACAACAGTGCACACCAGACTTTTGCGCTTTTCCTTTGATGGTTTGGTTTTGTTATTAATCTATTCATTATGTTTATTGGCTTTGTCCATTATGTGAGAACCTCGGTGCATATTTACAAGTGCAATAAAAAGAGCCAGCCTCAACCATTATACCATACAGCTAAACAGGCAGTCAGGACATAAAGGATCCTTTTCTCTTTACCTGACTGAAGCTATGTGAAATGCTTTGTTGACTGTTGTCCCACAACACAATGTAATCCAGTCAAATAACCAGATAATGTAACTGAGGGGTTGGTTTGCTTTATTTTCCCTCTACCTAATTCACATTCAAAGGTAAATTAAAAACAAAACAAAACAGTTATTGGAATACAATTCAGATACCTTCGTTTATCATTTTAAAGTCTGAAGTCTACAAGATTTTAGCACATGCATAAAGTTGTGTAGCCACTGCCACTCCATGACTGCAGAACATTTTATCACATAAAAAAAGAAATGCATAACTATTTGTGTTTGTTTACCTTTCCTTTCTTCCTGTCAGCCCCAACAATTTTTGTCATTTTTGTCATTTACTTTTGTCATTTTTATTTTTGATTGACATATAATATTTATATATGTGTGTGTTAGTTGATCTTTCATTACTATAAAAAATACCTGAAATAGGGCCGGGAATTTAGCTCAGTGATTCCGGTGTCTGCTTTGCAAGCACAAGGGCCTGGGTTCGATCCCCGGTAACCACATACAACAATATTGGGCATGGAGCTCACGCCCACCAGCAATCAGTACCACATACCACAGTGCTGGGTGTGGTGGCTCATGCCTGTAATCTCAGTCTTTGGGAGGCAGAGGCAGGAGGATTGCTGTGAGTTCAAGGCTGAGCTCAGGGCCAGCATGAACTATAAAAGTGAGACCCTGTCTAAAAAAAACACTCCATTTTTCCAGTCTTCATTATCTTTCTGATTAATGCCACCCCAGTCTGTGTGGCAGAGTATTCTAAGGTGAGTGTGATTTACTTTTTCCTGGGAGCTAATGATGTTGGCCACTTTATATATGCTTCTTGACCATTATTATAAATTCCTCAAAGAAATATCTAATCTTCTATCCATTTTAAGTTGATTTTAACAGTTCTATACATTCTTATCAGATGTATGATTTGAAAAGATTTGCTCCAGTTCTGTGGGTTGTCTTTTCTTTCTTCATGATATCTTTGAAATACCAAAGTCTCCAATTTTAAAGAAATTAGATTTTTGCACTTCTTTCTTTGATTGCTTATACTTTGCTGTTGATAATATATTTGAGAGTCTATCACATAATTCAATGTCATGAACATTTGAACATATATTTTGTTTTAGTTCTTGTACTTAGGTCTTTCATTAATTTTAAATTTTCTGTAATTATTAGTTCTGACTAAATACCATTCTTGTTCATATGGCTGTCCAGCTGTTCCAGGAACATTTGCTGAAAAGTCTACTGTTTCATCATTGAATTGTCTTAGCATCTATGTTAAAGATAAATTGACAATAAATGTATAAGAATATTCTGGACTCTCAATTTTATTCCATCAACCCAAATGTTTTGCTGACTCTAGCTCTGTAATAAATTTGGAATCAAGAACTGTGAGATTTTCAATTTGTTCTTATTTTTTGAGTCTGTTTTGAGTTCCAAGCATTTCTATATGAATTTTTGTATCAGCTGTCATGTTCTGCAAAAAAGGAAGCAATTGAGATTTTGATAGAAGTTGTGGGGATCCTAGACATAATTTGGGGAATATTGTCATCTTGGCAATATTAATTTTACCTAGCACTGATCACAGGATGACTTTTTACTGGTGTTGTCATTGATTTTTTTTTTTTTTCTTTTTTGAGACAGGGTCTCTCTTTGTAGTTCAAACTGGTCCTGAACTCAGCTTCGAAATCTTGGCAATCCTCCTGTCTCTGCCTCCTGAGTGCTGGGATTACAGACATGAGCCACCACACCCAGCGTTGTGGTATGTGGTTACCAGGGATTGAACTCAGGACCTTGTACTTGCCAGGCAGACGCTGGAGCCACTGAGCTTAGTCTCTGACCCTCCATTGATTTTTTTATGACATTCAAGCATAGGTGAATACTTGTTCTTTATTTTTTAAAACAGTAGGCTGCTTTTTGTCTGTTTTGTGAAGCAGGTATAGACACAAAGAGACATAGAATGAATTGACTTCTTTCTTTCTTTTTTGTTGTTTCTGGTGCTCAGATTTTCATTCTTTCCCTTGATCTCATTAGAAACCACCAGAAAATACATTTTCTCAATGTTTGAAAGAAGTCTTATCATTGACAACATATTTTGAAGAATAGGTACAATACCATTAACAGTCCCAGCACACCACCACAGACAGCACCACTGACACAGCACCGTTGACACCATTGACACAGACAGCACCGTTGCTATTCCTTGTGTATCAGTGGATTTCACAACAAAAGTATCAACCTTTCCAGGCATCAACTTAGCCTAATACCATTATTTTATAACCAAACTAAGCCTTGCTAGAAACAAACAGATGTTTAGGAAAATGGAATCTCTCTCTCTGAAAGGTAACAATCTGATTAGAAAGACGCCACACACCTGTGAAGCAGTTCAGGTGAAGCCTAGGGGAGCCCATAATGGAAAATTCAAAACGTCCTGCAAATGAAAGAAGACAGTGAGAGGATTATGCATGGGAGTGCTTGGGCTGGTCTCTGCCTACCACACATTTTCTCTTTCATCCAAGCAGCCCAATTTGAGCATTTTTAATTAGTGAAAATATGTGGGTACCCTGAAAGGCTCCCTCTCCACATAGTCTTATGAATTAGACATTATTATAATGGTGCCCTTTTTAAGCATGTACTGCATTGTAGTAACAATAGCCAGCCCGCTGCTATCTTCACTTATTCTCAGGACGTTTCAGGGCCTCCCGGAGTTGTGAAGTCCAAGGAATTTAGTTGATTCATTTTAGCTGTACTTCATTGTTTCTAGTACTTAAAAATTCTTCATATTTTGTATCACCACTTTTTTCTGATCAGTTTCTTTCTTAGCACACGATTGCAGTGCATCATATTTCCCTTCCCCACGGGGGATTGGTACATGTATATGATGCATCTTGAGTCCCTTTTTTATTCCCTTTCCCTTCTTTCCTCCTTTTGACCCTCTTACTTTCTTGCACTTTTACATTTGTTGATCCCCTTACTTTTTGTCCATTCACAATACTTCTCATCAGTGGTCTTCTCTCTTTTTAGGCAAAGATCAAACAATATGAATACTTCTACCTAAACAATGTCCTACAACCCCTTTCCCATCTTTTAATTTCACAGTACAGATTTCCTTTTTTAAACACGAAGCCCTCAACTTGTAATCCTCTTGCTTGCCCAGAAAGCTAATTTCAATAAATTCCTACTCTTAATCCCTGTCCCCAGCTCCCCCACCCAACTACCATGTGCTCTTCTCCTTTTCAACCAAACAAAACAAATAGCAAACCACGTTCCTTGATTCAGGTGCTCAACCTGGTCATTGTCTCCCTTTTGTTTTTGATTTTTCTGGGTAGGCGCTTGGCTCCATCTCTCTCCTTATCATTTACTGCTTCGAATCATGTGACCTGACCTCAGCCCTCGGCGCTAACCCTTTCTTCAGATCATATCCCACGCTCCTTTCCCTCCATGGCATGTAGCGTGAGGTCTGCATTTTAACAGGACAGAGCTATGTCGTTCTGATGTATTTCTACCCATCTTAGCAATGCGGTGCCCCAATTCCTTGATTGTCATTAAGTTTCCTAAAACTTCCAACAGCTTCTGTAATACTTGCTACTGTAGCTCTTTCCCTCTAGGGCTTTTCCTTTTTGCCTCTTTAGCTGATTACTCTTGAGCTCTGCGTCTGTGAAATAAGAACTGGTTGATTTGCATGTAAAGAATCCATTAAAAGAACTTGAATTCTTGACTTTTGTTTGATAATGTCTTATCAGTCACTCATCCTCTTAGAGAAGTGTACAGAAACGTATCTGAAATCTATTAAACTTGGAAAGTTATCTCTGTTTGGGATTACTCGTATTTATTTCTTTAAGTTTTCCTTATTCTAACTTATGAGGAGCAAAACTAAGGTGAAGCTCCTCATCATCTTTTGGAAAGTGTAGTACTAACTATAGACTCCTGGGTTTCAGAAGTTGGCATCAGTCTTCCCTAAAATCACATTTAAATTACATGCAAAGAGGACTTTTAACCTTCTCTTTATGTTCCCATCTTCTAGTATTAATTAGTAAAAGTATACATCAGTGGCTTCAAGGAAAAAGTCTTCAACTGCTGTGATAAGGTCATGGTTGAACAGGGGTCTTTTCCACATTTCTCATATGTAAGCTCAAGCTCATTTAGAAAAATTAATTGAGCATGAACTTTATGGCTTCAAGAAAGAGACAGCTTTTCAATAATACTTGAAGATGTTTCCTGATATAGGAGGTCTAGGGTGTACAGAGGAGAAGCCATGAGAGCACATTCAAGAAAAATGGAGATGGTGGAACAAAGTAGGTCATCACATTGGAGGGCCTGGCAGCACATCATGGGGCAGAATGGTCAGAGATTAGTCTGGAGGTGCAGATTGTCATCAGATGAGAGAGAGAGTTTTCTATACCCAACAGGTGAGAAAGTAATGACTGAGATGGGTCCAATAAGGATGAACAATATTCTATTTCATAATCCAGCTTGTGGCTATACAAGTGTTTGCTCTATTATAGATAGTTAAAGAATACTAAAACATTTTTTGAGGAGAGAAAATCAACTCAGCAATTTTCTAACACATGATCATTAAGCACACTTAGAAGTAAAGCACTGGAACAATTTCTGCACATAGTGAAAGCTATGGAAATCATCATTCGTTTTTAAGGACAGTCTCTGTCCCACTCCTGGCTTCTAGCTATTTTTCCCAAATGATCTAGGAGTGTCTTCCAGAAATCTCAAGCACTTAAAAGTGCCTGCCTCTCTACACCTCACATTAAGTCGACATTTGCAAGTGATTCAACACTGTATCACCTGCAGTGCTAATCCCAGGTGCCAAGGAGGAGAGCAGTGTACAACTGGAAATGGAACGAGTGACTTCTTCTTGCTTCTACCCAAACTAAAGCTGTGGTCGAAGGTACTGCATTTGGCAGTATCTTCAGGGGTTCATCCCAGCAGAGCTGACAACTCCCTACATGACAGCATTACTGGTAGCCATGAGAACATATTCCTTCTTGGAAAAGAATGGCTAAAAGGTGTTGTATTTTCCTTATTCTTTCTCTCCAAACCAACCTCCAAAGATATTTGGATATAATTTCTTTGAAAAATCTATCCAATGTAACTGTGTACATCTCCAGCCACCTGATATTTTTGGTATAAAGTTCATCTTAACCTTAACATGTATAGTGTCACTGAGCATCCCCAGGCAAAGGGCTAAAGAGTACTAAGTCTCATTATGTTAGTTTTATCATAAAACTCTTATTGAGGAGGAAATGGAAATAACAGGATCCTTTATGAGAGCTCTGGGCTTCTCAGGCTCCTGTGTGGCTCCTAATGAGAGCATAATCACAAAATTATTATAGGGAATTTTTTCTTCTACCAATAAAAAATGACACATTTTTCTGAGTCTGAACTAGAAAACAACTTTTGCATGTCCCTGCTGTCATTTACCTGCACATGGTGCAAGCACTTATTTTTGGTTTTTAATGAATGCACGGAGCTTCTAATTATTTAGGGATGTGATTAAATGAGTTTCTCAGTGACTCGGTGTCGCAGGAGAAATCTTTTAATTTGCACACTCCTACGGCTGATGTATCTTGCAAACAGTGACTATTTAACAATCCCCATTGCCACTCATTTGCCACTGCTACTCCAACTCATTGACTTTGAAAGTTTTAATAGTGCCCAGTGAAACTTTTAATTGCCACTGATTAGCGTTTAGGCTTCCTGAGGCTGCCTGTTTGGGGATCCTCCCTGGTTCTGGAAAGGAATACTTGCAGAAGTTTTGATGGAGATCATATAGAGACAAGAGTTCACAGATTCTGAAGATTTGGGTAAATGTGGACAAAAGAAAAATTATGCTTTTGAAGTGGACTGAAGCAATGATTTTTTTAAACAAAGAAAGAAGAACTAGAATTTCAAATTATTACTCTTTTCTTTATAGTTTACTAGATCACTTTTGATTAAGAAAACCATAGAAAGTTAGAAACTACTACCAGTGAATGCCAGGCAGTGGCACATACCAATTTTCCAGGGTCCTGCTTTGTGGCCTCTCTGCCCACACTTGCCAGAATCATTTATGGCAGTCTTTAGTCCACAGGTTGCCTTTTCCTCTGTTTCTTTGCAAACTCCTTGGCATGCTTACAGAAATTGTTAAGATCCTTAGGTATTCTTCAGCTATGTCAGCCTGGACTGGCTGCTCCAGCAGGGATCATTCACCGGGACTGACCTACTTGGTCGATCTTGGTCACTTGCCTTCATTTCTCTGTACTAATTACCAGCAGGCAGCCCTGCCCTTTTCCATCTGTGTTTGGTGTCTGTTTTTCAGTGTGCTTTTCTGTGACTTGAAAGGGTGTACTGGTAGAAAGTTGATCTCAATGCTAAGAAGGGTCCCTTATCATAGGGAGGGTTGTCAGGAACAGTAAGCTCTTGACAAGCCAAAAAATTAGTTTCATCGACCCTAGAAGTTCCGGAAGATTTTCATTCCACATTTGCGGATCTCTTCAGGCTCCTTCATTAGCCTTCTGCTGGCCACCATCTTGGATCTGGAGCAGTGGCTTTCCTTGTATGTTTTTACAATCAATTTGTGGTGAAATTTCAGAGTTAGTGATTTATTACACTATGAAAAGAATATTGGAGAAATAGTAAAGATGAGGTTATCAAAAATAAGTTTTTGCAGGACCTGTGAATATAAGTAAGTTGGAGAAAAGAAACATTATTGCTGGTTTAGAGAACTCAAATGATTACAAATATGACCACCACATTATTTCTGGAGTTTTTAAAGCTTTTCATGGTGGTGTAATTTTTATCATATTTTTCTGAATAACTAGTTCTGCTGTGCATTCTTTCTAATTTGTCCTTTAAGAGAACTAGAAATGATTTAATTAAAATATTTTGGGGAAAGTCCACTATGTTCATCTGAAGCTAATAATCAAAGATTCATCTACCATTTTTTTCATTTGTCTTTTAGTTGCTTCGTTTGATAATTTAAATGAAAATTTAGAGAGTCACTGATAATGTATTTTCCAAGCACAGAAACCATCTGGTTAATGGTAGCAATTGTTTGGTACTGTTTGCAATAGTCTTTTCTTGCATTTCAGGCCTTGGTCTATCAACTTTTTATGAAATACAATTAATATTGCACTTTAAATGTCATTTTGACTACTGTGTATCATACATACTCTTCTCCTTTAATACCAACCACCACCTACCAAACAGAATCACTTTATGCTAGGTGAATTTTTCCATTCTGATGTCTCTCCTTTTCATTCCTACTTTTACATTTATCCTTCTACTTTATAAGGAACTGTGCCTATCTCACCTATCTCTGGTCTAAATGAGCCCATTCATCATCTTGAGGTCCAAGGGGACAAGCTACAATATTAACTGGGACAAAACCTCATTTTCAAGATACTTCAGTGCAGCTGTCTTTTCCAGACCTTCACATTTTTTTGTTAAGGAAGAAGCTTCATTTTTAAAGGGCTGTCGTTTTGAGCAATGTAAGGATTTAAATTCAGATCCTTTATAGATTCAGAAGAAGTGAAAACAATTTTTCTTCAATGTGGTTTCTTCCATTCTTTGACTCAGAACACATCTTTCTTAAGGAATGGCCCTATGAGAATAATGCAAGGAGAATATCAGAAAGAGTGTAGGCAGGAAAAATATCTCATTTTTATTCTTGGAAAAAATCTCTATGGTTTTGTGTATTTATCTATTTACTCATCTGTCTTAGAAGAAAAAAATCATGAGTTGGATGGTTGTCATAGAGATGCACAGTAATATTTTGATTTAAATTAAAAAATAAAGCCACTTTTTTTTTACTTGACTGATAGATTTGATAATGAGAACAGTCGTTGCCAATTAGATTAGGTACTAGATATTTACTATAAATTGATTGAAGTGGGTATCAAAATGCAAACTCAAGACAAAAGCATATGGTAAAATAAAAACATTTTATATAAATTACATTGCAGGGAAATTTCAATGAATAGCAATTTCATTTTCTTAACCTTTTCTGAGTCTATTGACTATAATAAATACTTCTACCTATCATAATTGACAATAATTTGACAAGTCTTGGTAAAATCTTTTTGGGATACCCCCTGGAGAATGAGGAAGTGAGTGATTATAATGAATTGCTTACAAGTCAGTTTGTAATTGCTTCTAGTTTGTTGCTTTCAACAAAACGTAGATACTAATACATTAATATTATTCATTATGTAATACTATGTGATTTGGACATAAGAAAGGAGTTGAACTTATTGACAGTAGTCAAAATTCTCTTTCTAGCTCCTTATTTACTTGAGCTCACACACTTAGCATTGAAAATTATGAAAAAGTTGAAGTAGAATTGACACTAAACTCTCTATCAATCTAATAATATTGAGGACACAAAACATCTTTTTTTATTTTTTATTTTTTGAGACAGGGTCTTGCTCTGTAGCTCAGGCTAGGCTTGAACCACTTATGTAGCCCAGGCAAACCTCAGACTCTTGGCAATCCTCCTGGCTGTGCCTCCCAAGTGCTGGGATTACAGGCGTGAGCCACCACACTGGGCATTGTGGTATGTGGTTGTTGGGAGTGAATTTTGGACTTTGTTCTGTTCTTGCCAGATGCCAGAACCACAGAGCTAAATCTCTGGCCCAAATCACCCTTTTGTGAAAAGTCCATTTCCAGTAAAATTTTACTGCTTTATATTAAGGAATAATTTTCAAGCTTTAAAACTATTTGACCAACTGTGTGGTACCATTGTTCATGTAATAATTCAATCCAGAAGAAAAATTTAAGTTATAAGATTTTATTATGCAATAGTAAATATTAGTTATAAGAAAAATGAATTTCATTTAGGTATATTCATATGGTGTGTTTTTTATTCATACATGCATATAACATATTTTAGTCCCTCGTTATCTATCTTCCCTTATTCTTCCCTCTCTCTTTAATCTCTTCTTGCTGGAGTAATCTCAGGGTAGTTTTTGAATTTTCCTTAGTTCAACATTTTTTTATGTACTTATTGGCCATTTATACTTCTTCTTTTGTGAAGTGTCAGTTTAATTCATTTGTCCATTTATTGACTGAGCTACTTTGTTTTTTATTGGTTGTTTTACCAACTCATGCTTGGCAATTAAGATTTTAGCTTCTATTGTTAGATTCACAATCTAATGTTTTTGTTAAAGTTTGAAGTTCTGGGCCAGGTAGTTAGCTCAGTCTTGCAAGCGCAAGGGCCTGGGTTCGCTCCCCAGTAACTACATACCATACTGGGCGTGGAGACTCACACCCAGCAGCAACCAGTACCACATACCACAGTGCCGGGCGTGGTGGCTCATGCCTATAATCCCAGCACTCGGGAGGCAGCGGCAAGAGGATTGCTGTGATGTGAGTTAGAGGCTGAGCTCAGGGCCAGCCTGAACCACAAAGCGAGACCCTGTCTCAAAAAACCTAAAAAAATAAAATAAATAAATAAATAAATAAAGTTTGAAGTTCTTTACATGTTTTAGATGTTAATATTCTTTTGGGAGAGTAACTAGTAAAGTATGAAGTGTATTTGTATACATAGGTGATTTCATATACAGATGTGTGTGTCCCTTGGCATCCTGATGAACTAAAATACCCAAATTCACAAGTGCTCAAGTCACATATAAAATGACGGAGTATTTGCATACACTCAATGCAAAAACTCTGTGTGCACTTTAAATAATCTCTGATCACTTACACTACCTTATTCAAAGAATGTGCTTTGTAAATATTTTATTGGGGGGGATCTGAACATGTTTGGAATACATGTTTTATTTATTTTAAGCATTTAATTTACAAGTGTAAAACCTGTGAGTGTGGAAAGCCCACTACATCTTGCAAAGATTATTCCCCTTTGGTGGAATAAGATTCCTCTCTCTTTGTGTTTACTATAATTTCTATAATTAATATATATTGTTTTCTATTTAACTCTCCACGTTAGTTGTACTTCTCTTACTATAACAAATGCCTGAAAAAAAACCAGCCTAGAAAGAGAAAAGCTTTATTATGCTCATGGTTTTAGAGATTTTAGCCCTTGATCATGCAGCCCGCTGCTGTGGGCTTGTGGTGGTGGGTTGTTGTACAGGGTGCAGGATGGGACAAAACTGCTCACTTACAGCCAATACCCCAAAGAGAAGAAAGGAAGAGACACAGTCCCACAGTCTCCTTTAAAGAAATATTCCTAATAAGCCAAAATCTTCCCCTACGCAACACCTCTCCCCAGTAGTTCCAAGGGCTCAGGACCAAACTTTTGACACACAACCTTCTAGACACATTTACAAACCAAACCATAGAACCCTCTATTTCTCTCTAGTTGATGTGCTGAAAAGTAGAGAAACTTGAGGAGCCACAAGTGTGGATGGGACAGGCATGAGCCGAAAGAGAGTTCTAGAAATTGGACCACAGTCTCTGAACTGGCGCGGCCTGTGTTCTGATAACTTATCAATAGAATTCAAAAAACGTGTCTGGTTGCAGACCACTTAGTAAGATGGAGTCTCCGATACCTCATCTGTCCTGTTCTCTGAAAGTAAAAGAACTTGCTTAGAACAGATTTCAAAGGGAAAAGAGCAACATGCTGCGATAAGCATTTTATCCACATCATTATAAATTACTGATGATTTATTTTATAAACGTGTAAAACACGGCCCTAGAGATAGAAAAATCAACTAGAAGTTATGTCACACATCCATGGACTACACATTGAAATTTTCTTCAATGACAGAAGTTTATAAGTGACATATTAATGAAGACTAACAGTACAAACTAATAGTTTTGGATTACATATGAGCTTATTTAACAATATGGAAAAAGGAGTAGATAATTTGTTTTTAATATTATAAAATTACTGGTAAAACTGTATTGAAACTATAGCAGAGATTTTCAAGTTTCCCTTTCCTGCAGTTTCTATCTTTAACCACAGTGGTATTATATGTCTTTGCATCTGAACTGTGAATTTTAAATGATAGCACCTTCATTATAAAGATAAATAAACACAATTTGGTTACTTCTTTCCCAAAAGAACTCATATATTTAACTGAGAGTCTTTGAGTTAAAACTTATATATAATACAATGGTTATTGAGGGATAAGTAATAAAAATATGCCAACAAAAGCTGAATATACACTATTAAAATTCAACAGTAATTACAATGAAGTTTAGATTATTAACCCACAACTGTTTTTATTTTAAGGAAGAAATATTTTATCACTTACCTTATTTAGGGTTTCGGACATATGACAATAACAGAAAGCAGAGCAATATGCATCCGTTTTATTTCTGTTTTAGACTCACTAGTTAATACAACCCTTGTTGCATGTTCTTAGGTTGGCTTATTTTCACTGTCACAAACACGTGGTAATTAATAACATATATTTGAAATAACCAGTAGGTCAAAAAGAAATCAGAAAGTAAATTAGAAAATATGAGAAGGCTGAAAATAAAATCACACTATACAAAAATTTATGAGATGCAGGAAAAGTGTTCAGAGGGAAATTTATAGATGTGAATGCATGTACTAAAAAACAAGAAACAAAAAATAACCTAACTGTATATCTTAGAAAAAAGGGTGAACTAAACCCAAAGCTAGCAGAATTAAGAATATATTATTATGGGCCGGGGAGTTAGCTCAGTGGTTCCGGCGCCTGTCTCGCAAGCACAAGGACCCGGGTTCGATTCCCCGGTAACCACATAACAATACTGGGTGTGGAGACTCACACCCAGCAGCAACCAGTACCACATACCACAGTGCCGGGCGTGGTGGCTCACGCCTGTAATCCCAGCACTCGGGAGGCAGAGGCAGGAGGATTGT
>PVIR01020012.1:0-31168 GCA_004026965.1 Petromus typicus
GTTGAGAGTGGGGTTCTTGAGAAGTGGGGCGGCCCTAAGGACTCCCGGTCAACACAGGATTAACGCTGTTGTCTTTGAATGGCTGCTTACTGCAGGACAAACTGCTACCAAAGCACAGAGGGCCCCTCTTTGCTCTCTGAGTCTTACTTTCTCCTTTCCTTCCACCTGCTGATCTGCTATGACATAGTGCATTCCTTCACTAGTGGCCAGCATCGTGCTCTTGAACTTCAGGTCTCCAGAGTTGTGAGTCAAATGAACTTCCATTCGTTAATCACCACCCAGGGCTGGACATTTGCTATAACAACAGAAAATAGACGTGGGTACGGCTGTTCTGCTGCCTTTTGGAGAGAGCCCTCACTCGATTTTGCAGAATGGAGACTTGGAGACTCACAAATAAAAGCCAATTAAATACATATATAACTAAATTCTTGTAATATTGTCTTTTATATCCCCAAACAAAGATGTAGCAGCAAAATTCTTGTCTTCAGAAAGAGAGTTGCACAGAACCAAGTAGGCCTGTTTTGAAGAGCAACGAATAATTAGCGAGTCGGTTGTAGTTTTAAAAATATATATACTAGAAACAGAAACAGAATGTGAAGAGGGTCTACAACCAAAGGAGGATGGCCCAGTCAGCAGCAGAGCACGGTGTCCCCCGTCTGACCTCCAAAAGACGAATCCCAAGCCAACACCAGTGTCAGGGTAGATGTGCGTGTGTGTCTTTTGTTACCATTTGATCTGCTTTGTCTATCAAGTCAAATTAATTCTTACTCTATCTCTTTTTGACTCAGAGCTTAGCTGAGAGACAAAATAAGATAAAGTTTTAAATTCTCACAGACCATTTTTTAAACATACTGTTTTACCAAATGCAACTATTTACTTGATTAGTACAAAAGTATGTCCTAACACACTTGCCATTCCAAGGAGCTCTTAGGCAGTGTTCTTACCTATGTTCTGATGGTCATCTCAGTTTTCACATAGTATCCTTTCAGTACCAGGCCCTGCAGGCTGCAGGTCCTCCTGGTGCTCAGAAATGCCCTATTCTCAGCCTCAATGCTATTGACCTTGAAGCCTGGAAGAGTCCAGAGAGGCGAGGCCGCATTATAGGAACCCAGGACCTCCCAAATCACAAAGCTGTAAACACAGACTTAGTTCTTACTACACTTTGTGTTCACCACCGGTCACTACGGCTCTGCTTTGATTCCTTTCTTGCTATTCAGAATGTTACCAGTCTCATGCTTGATAAAAAGGAGAAATGGCAAACCACAAACTGGGTCTAAAAGCAACTGTCTGGAAACGGACCATGCCGCTTCTGTTATACCACATTAGCCAGAGGACATCTCACGGACCGTGCTGATATCTGTGGTACAGGGCACTATCAACCTCCTTGGATGTTCAGGAGTAACAGTTGGTGTTGTTGTTATCAGGACATGCACAGATCTTCACCAGGGCGCGTGTGCCTATCAGGTGACACTGCTTTCTATCAGGATATTCGTGTGATAGAGTTGGACAAGATGGTCAGAGTTTGGTTAGGACAGAGCTGCTGCCTGGTGTGTTGGGCCCCATTGGCTTTCCAATGCTTCTCTTTCTCCTCATGCCTGCGCAGAACCATTCTGCCTTTAGTTCTAGGCCTGCTGCTGGACCAGGCAGGCTTGAGTCAAGCTTCATAGGCTATCTACAAGCATGGCGGCCTCCTTCCACCCTCCTGAGAGCAGCTGGGTCAGAGGAGCTTGCATGCTTGCTTGCATTCTCTCTTTCTTTCTGGCCCATGGCTTCTTTCTGAAAAATGATGTTTGATTGATTGATCTTTCATTCTGGCTTGCCAATTTGTACTATGATGCCAGAAAATTCAATTTGTTTTGTGTTTCTTTTTGAGGTGACTTGAAACCTATTGTCAAAGATTTCTATAATTCTTTTCTATTTAGCTCTCTATAACACAGATCCTCCAGATTCTCAAGGCTGTGAGAATAACTATCATTTCCCTGCTTCACCTTGTCTACTTGTCTGACTTCTCGATCCCATCGATAGTCTCTCCAGTCATCTCTGAGATCCTCTTATTTTCCCCTGTCTGGGCCCTGTCCCATGGAAGCCCACTGATCATGAACCCAAGCTGGCATCTGAGTTATTTAAGACTCTGGTTACCATTTGCAATGAGACAATAAAAAATGAAAGTTTGCCACAAAGATGCTTGGGCATGTCTCAGGATGGGTTGAATATATCTGGCTTTTAAGAAAGTTCTATTAGATTAGAAAAAGATAACTTTCAAGAATTTTGCCAGTTTCTCTTTCCTGCTTGAGTGTCTGTTTCATGAGTTTGCCTCTACCCTTGAACCCATGTTGGAGGGATTCTCCAGAGCTCCCTAAATCCCCAAACCATGAAAGCCCTAATATATAAATGAAGTACATAGTAAAAGACAGAGAAAGATAAGTTATTATAATGTAGTATGAGCAGTGTTTCTAAAAGTGTACCTTGGTTTAGTATAATGTTTTATATTGTTTTTTGCCTATTAGTCTGACTACTAGTCTGTGTTATGATAGTTAACTTGATTTAGTCATAAAAAAAAATGGATTTAGCTCAGTGCTTCCAGTGCCTTCCTTGTTAGTGCAAGGCCCAAATTCAATCCCTAGTAACCACATACAACAATGCCAGGCATAGTGACTCATACCCACCAGCAATTAGTACCACAAACCACAGTGCTGGGTGTGGTAGCTCACACCTGTAATCCCAGCACTCAGGAGGCAGAAACAAGAGGATTGCTGAATTCAAGGCTTGCCTGGGCTACATAGTGAGCTCAGGGTCAGCCTGAAGTACAAAGTGAGATCCTGTTTAAAAAAAAAAATAAATAAGGGCAGACTGAAAGAGAGAAAAAAATAATTCAGCCGTGTGATGTACACGTACCAATTCCCCACAATAAATGCAATCATTACATACTGCAAATGTTCACTAAAAGTTTTTAATTGAAAAAATAAAAACTACTGCAAAAAGTGGAAGAGAGTGATTTAGGGGAAGATGTAGTACTTAGGGCTCCTTAAAGGCTTTGATAGAGTTCACTGGAAAAGAAGGAAGCAAGACTTTTCTTCAATTTGGTAGGCCTTCCTATAGTTTGTTATATTAGTTTGTTAAACCTGCCAAGACAAATACCACAGAGTGAGTGGCTTAAAACGCAGTGATTTATTTCTCCCAGCTTGGAGGTCAGAAGTTTACAATCAAAGTGTTGGTAGATTTGGTTTCTTAAGAAGCCTCTCTCGGGCCGGGGAGTTAGCTCAGTGGTTCCGGCGCCTGTCTTGCAAGCGCAAGGGCCCGGGTTTGATTCCCCGGTAACCACATAACAATACTGGGTGTGGAGACTCACCCCAGTGGCAACCAGTACCACATACCACAGTGCCGGGCGTGGTGGCTCACGCCTGTAATCCCAGCACTCGGGAGGCAGAGGCAGGAGGATTGCTGTGATGTGAGTTTGAGGCTGAGCTGAGGGCCAGCCTGAACCACAAAGCGAGACCCTCTCTCAAAAAAACCTAAAAAAAAGGAAGCCTCTCTCCTTGGCTCGCTGATGACCTTTTTAAGGTTGACTTTTGGCCTTTCTTCTGTGCATACTCACGCCCAGGTCCTGTTAGTGCACCCTCACCTTCTCATAGAGACCAGTCAGAATGGAGTAGGGCCCACATGAATAGCCTCCTTTCCACAGAACCTCTTTGGGGCTCTGTTTCTAAATACCCTAACCCTCAGAGGCACTGGGAGTTACAGGACTCAAGTGTGTGAATTCTGGAGGAACAAAATACAGCCCACAGCATCCATTGTTTCCTAACAGATCACCTTAAAGCACAGTGACGTATATTTTCTAAAGGAATGTATGAATGATTAGCTCAGAAGTTCAGAGAGAGACCGTGGACCTCTTCTCTACTGGGACGCTGGGCCCTTATCTGGCATGACACAGTGACTGCCTGTTGCTAGAGAGCTGGCATGGAGGCCTCACATCTGAGATGGTGTCTTCATGCACATGTGCAGCACCTGGGTTGAGATAGCTGAAATCTGTGCTCAGATGGCACGGTCAAGCTCACAGCTGCATGTAGCCTTCTACTTGGGCTTCCTCACAGCGTGGTAGCTCCAGCAATTCCAGGTCCCAACTTCTTTATCTATTGGCAAAAGTAAAATCATGCAGTAAAGAATCCATTGGGGCTGGGGAGTTAGCTCAGTGGTTCGGGCGCTTATCTTGCAAGCACAAGGACCCAGGTTTGATCCCCGGTAACCACATACCATACTGGGCGTGGAGACTCACCCCAGCAGCAACCAGTACCACATACCACAGTTCCGGGCATGGTGGCTCATGCCTATAATCACAGCACTCAGGAGGCAGAGGCAGGAGGATTGCTGTGATGTGAGTTTGAGGCTGAGCTCAGGGCCAGCCTGAACTACAAGGCGAGACTCTGTCTCAAAAAACCTTAAAAAAAAGAATCCATCTATGTGGCTCCAAAAGGAAACTGCTCACTGGGATCCATCTGCAGTTCAAGCTGATAGGGACTCACAATCTCAAAGTTTCTGGTTTCTAGCTTAGGAAGAGAGAAAAGAGCCTGGAGAGTCAGGGTCCTGAACACACTGTAAAAGGTGCTTTTACTGCACCACACGAATTTGGGTGTGCTCTTTCTCTTTATGTTTTGTTCAAAATAGGTTCTAACTTCCTTTGCAATTTCTTCTCTGACCCATAGGTTACTGAGTGAGGTGTCATTTTAATTCCAGATGATTTTCCAGCTATCATTCTGCTACTCATTTCTAATTTAATGCTTTGTAGTCAGAGAACATAAATTCTATTGTTCTAATCCATCAGATAAGTGAAGCCAAAGCCATGGCCTGTCCAGTGTTAGCTCTTGGTAGTGCTCCATGAGCATTTGAAAGCAATGTATTTTCCTGAGGGTGGATGGAGAGCTACCTAAATGCCCATTAAGGGGAGTTTTGAACAGAATTGTGAATTTATTTTTTTCAGTTCTATCATTTTCTGGTTCATTTTCTTTAGGCTCTAATGTTAGGTACATATTAACACTGTTGTATTACTCAATGCTTACAAGAGTCAGATGGAGAAAAGTGCACAATGCCTATCTGCATGCTGGAGACAAAAAAGATCTAGTCGAGGGCTTGGAGCCCAGTGCAGTGAATGTCCCATGCAAGTCTGCATAGCCCGAAGGACCAACAATGAGACACTGAAGGATCTGCTCTGGAAAGAACCAAGGGCCATAATGTTGCACCCTTCACATGCTGACTCCTGTGGGAGTGTACATGAGATTCATGGACAATGAGTGTGCACTCCGTCACGAAGAGCTAGCTGGCTGTGTGTGCCCTGAATGTCAGATGTGGAAAGATGTGCTCATGTACACTGGCAACCAGAGCAGAAAACAAAGGTAGTTTCTAAAAGGTGGGCATTTTGAAAGTACCTACCCCTAACAGTATTTAGACCTTGAATCACACAGAATCAGTACCAGTATTTAAGCAAAACAGGAGCTAATTTAGATATGTTTAAAGCCAGATGAGTTGCCTTTAGCTTAGTGTGCCTTTTCCCCCTTCAACTCTGAAGTAACACACATCTGTAATCCAATGCACTGGGAAACTGAGGCTGAGGGATCACAAACTGCCTTGGTAAGGGTGACTTTAGAAGATCTTGTCTCAAAATTCAGAAAAAAAAATTTTTAAAAGGCTGGGAATTTAGTTCAGACTGAAGGTCCTGGGTTCAATCTCCAGTACTGCTGAAAACAAAAGCAAAAAACAAAACTTCTGAGAAACAGGCTCAGTGTATCGAAGGGTCAGGCTCTCTCGTGTAAGAGCTACATGTTGCAATTAGTAGGTTTCACCACTCCCATATCATTAAAAACAGGTTCATTATGGTTTTGCAATATTGATTATAAAATGAAAATCAAGTCAAAAAATAAATCAAGTATTAGTAAAACAAATTAAAATAAAATGTTTTATTCCTCCTAAAATACTGATTATGAGGCAATTATCTTTTTTATATTAAGAAAACATTTTTTCTACTGATTAATAAACTAGTTTATTTCCTTTTTTAAGAAACACAAACATTATTTCCATTATATCATAAGATAAATGTGAGATGATTATTTTGATCTTTAAGGATTTGAGATATTTATAGCAATACTGAAATGGTTTTGTAGCTTTTTCCAGAACCATTATGCATTTGTATGATGAGACAGAGAGAGAGAGAGAGAGAGAGAGAGGGAGAGACAGATAGACAGATGAGAGATGGAAAGGATGAGAGGACAATTTATTAAAACTAGTGAACATCATCTAGTATACAAAAGTATTGACATATTATCTGACTAAAGGAAAAATCCTTAGATAAATAACATGTTAAAAGAGTAGGACACTGGGCAGGGGATTTAGCATGGTGGTTCCCGGGTCCACATGGCAAGCGCAAGGTCCAATTTGATCCTCAGTACCTCCTTTTTGTTTTTTATTTTATTAGAGACAGGATCTTGCTTTGTAGTTCAGCTGGCCCTGAGCTCACGATGTAGCCTAGGTGAGCCTGAATTCAGCAGTCCTTCTGCCTCTGCCTCGGCATTATGGTGTGTGGTACTGATCACTGGTGGGCATCAGTCACCATACCCGGAATTGTTGTATGTGCTTACCAGGGATCAAACCTGGGATCTTATACTTGAAAGTTAAGTGCCAAAACCACTAAGCTAAATCCCCAGCCCTGATTTTTTTTCCTTATTTACCAGCTAAGTATGATATTTTTTGACTAAGATAACTGAACATATTAATCATTCTTTGCACTGAGTTGGCTAATGGTGGTTGTTTCCAAATTTGAGACAGCTTGCTTTGATTCAAATGAAACCTATTCTTTTCCAAAAAAAGAAAAGAAATTATAAGGAAATTCAGAAAGATTAAAAAAAAAGTAAATATCACTCTTAAAGAAACCTCTTAGAAAAGTGCAGTCACATTTTAACATTTTACTATGTTTTCTTCTGAATTCTTTCATCTGCATTGATTTTATTCTTGCTACTGATTTGTGTAATGACAAGGTGAGATTACACCAGAAAGCAAACAGGGATTGCTCATGGCTGCTGCGTTCCTAAATTCTTCTGTGTCCGTAGTTAGAGAAGCATGGTCTGTTAGCCTGTCTGGAAACCCTCACGGAATTGTGCTGCCAATTTGAGGAAGTAATAAGGCATATTCTTAATGGACTGTGCTTTCCCTTCTCTGCTTTGACCAAGTCTGTTCTCAAGGTGTGCTGCTGTTAACCAAGAGTTTGAAGATTCCTGCAGAAAAGAACATGTTTATTGACTCTGAATTCACAATTTGGACTCGGATGGGAAAGATAAGTTACTTTGTAATGCACACTGGGCCAAAGTGGTGAACCTGACAGGGTGACAGGTCAGAGTGAGAGAGTCCAGAACTAGGCTGCAAGAGCAAAGAGACGAAGGAGGATGTCTGGCAGACAACTTTAAGATCTGTGTAGGATATCATTACCTGGGACAAATCAATAGCTTTTAAACACTTAGCACAAATCTCCGAGCTGTCACTTTTAGTGGTTGAATTTCCACTTTGGAGACGTGATTGTGAGGTTTTCCAAAGTCCCATAATTTTGCTTAAAAACATACACAACAGTGGGCCGTGACAATGGGAGTGAGGGAGGGAGACAGGATGGGCGGGCTTAGAGGTCTGCACGGGCCACCGAAGCCCCTGTCTCCTGCTCCATACGGGGAAGCGATCTGCTGTAGACCAAAGACGCGTCAAAGCTCTGTCTCAAAAAACAAACAAGTAAACAAAAACCAAAGACAGAAGAAAAGAAAAAAAGAGACAAATGTGACCTTGGTTCCAAATTTTGAAAATCCCTGGGCTTTTTTGTTGTTGTTTTTTGTTTTTTGAGACAGGGTCTCGCTTTTTAGTTCAGGCTGATCCTGAACTCAGCAATCTTCCTGCCTCTGCCTCCCAAGTGCTGGGATTACAGACGTGAGCCACCATGCCCAGCACTGTGGTATGTGATTCTGATTGCTGGTAGGTGTGAGTCACCACGCCCAACATTGTGCATGTGTCTACCAGGGATCAAACCTGGGCCCTTATGCTTGCAAGGCAGGCACTGGAACCACTGAGCTAAATCCCTGGCCCCAAGTCCCTAGATTTTTGTGGAATACAGTTCTGTGAAATTATTCTAAAGTTCCTTAAAGTGACAATGCACTTGTGATGGGCTCTAGAAGTACTTCTATGGGGGAGCCTAACTGTCAAAGATTTTTCAGTGAAGTGTCTCTCTGCCATAGGCCCTGATCCACAAGAAGGATATGGAATTAGGGAACAGCAGAAAGGTGGAAGAGGATTGTGACAGCCAAAATGGGGCAGGAGCATCAGGCAAGGAAAGAAGTGCACCTGGCACAGGATAGCTACCTAGCAAGGAGACAGGGGCTTTCCCCTTCTCTCCTTTTTCATTGTATCTGCTCTCTCTCTCCTCTCCTGTGCTCTGTCTCTCTCTCAACACTTTTTCTGTTCCACTTGCATGCTGCTCACAGTTTCCTTTCTATTACATGACATTCAGCTCTATACACATGGCAGATGTGACCCCGGAACCTTCCTGCCTCCCAGCTCCATTTCCTGGAGACAAAGTCTAATGGACCAAAGGCAATAGTGAGAACAAGGATAACTCGGGCAGTGAGAACAGTGGCAGTGAGGATGAAGATGATGAGAACTTTTTGGAGATCTTTAAAAGAGAATTGTAGGGCTGGAGTGGTTCCTGCGCCTGCCTTGGCTCAGTGGTTCCAGTGCCTGCCTTGCAAGCGCAAAGTCCTGATCCTGGTAACCACATACAACAATGCCAGGTGTGGTGACTCACACCCATCAGCAGTCAGTACCACATACCACAGGGTCAGGTGTGGTGGCTTATGCTTATAATCCCAGCACTTGGGAGGCAGAGGCAGGAGGATTGCTGAGTTTGAGGCTCAGTTCAGTGAGACCCTATTTCAAAAAACTTGAGAGAGAGAGAGAGAGAGAGAGAGAGAGAGAGAATTATAGCAGTGCTTGATAAATTAGTTGTATGAAATGTGATGGAGAAGTCAAAGGTAATGTGCAGATAATGACATCTGCATGTTGATAAATGATATATTAGGGTTCACTAGATTAGGCCCCATTAACAGTTCGTCTCTGGTATGTACAGTGCTGAGTTGCAGCCCCACCCACCAAATGGATTCATTGAGGTTTTATTGGCTCATTGTGGAAAAGGTTAGGAATATAGAGCTCAGTGGACTAAGATCACACAAAACACAATATAAAAAAGAATAATGAAAAGTACTTACTGTATCCCATGACACTGTAAACAGTACATAAAACATTCCTAGAAGTTTATGAAAAACATTTGTCCACAAATAGCCCTCTTCTCTTTTCTATGAACAACAGAGTACTTTAGAAGACATCCCTATTGACAAAGTAAAGACTACATTTTTAAAAGTCTGTTGTAACATCTTCCATCTGCACTTGTAACCACAGAATTTGGAGGGCTGCTTGGAAATAGGAAATAATCTGCCATAGAGGTTTTCAAACTTTATTTCAAACTAAATACAACATAGAACTCTAACATATAAAACAGAATTGTAAAGCTGTCTGGTTTTATGTGACCTGAGAATACATGAATGCCACATTTGGTTCTATGCCATCCTGTGTGCTACCACTCCTGATAACCCTAGGAATTTGAGAAACATATTGGAAAAGCCATTAGCAAAGAAAAGTGACTTATCCAAGGGTGGGGAGACAGTGGGATAGAGCAGACAACTAGAGGCACAGCTGGATCTCCAGTTTGACCAAGCGGGACACATGCTCCCCTGCCTTATACCGCCCGAGTCCTTGTCCTTCCACGGCTTGTGCATCTCCTTGTGATTGCTTTTGTGTTGTTGTTGATCCTTAATATCAAAGCCTCAGTGAACATAATGAACTCCATCGTTCTTAAAAATCTCCCTGGGAATAAGCGTTACATGGAAAATCAGTTATCTCATTACTGACTCACCAAATGATAGCTACCTAATAGAGTCAGATGCACTCATAGAAAATGTCTTGGCCACATGCCATACTCTGCCTCAACTCTGAATGGCCTCTTGGAGAACACCCTGAATAATGTTTTATTGCAACACCTTTGGTTGAGAGCAAATTTCTCAGTAGATTCAGCTTACGGAGATCTGGATATGAAGATGCTCATATAGCATGTTTCTGACTCCTGAATTGGCTGAAAAATTTAAAAAACATTCATGTCCATATTAAAGATACACTAACAACATCTTCATCTACTTCATCAGTGTGCCCTTGGGAATGGCATTACTATAAAAGCAGAAAGTCACACTGCATATTGGGTTTTTATAAATAATGGAAAACAAGTAAATGGGCCATCAGTGTCAACAGCAGAAAATGCACTGTACACAGCTTCCTGAAAGCGTCCATACTGCAAAGCTACAACGACCTTAATCAAAGTTCCCACCTCATATCATCCGATGTTTCTTCTTATGTACTTTCATAACTGTTGTTGTTTTGCTCACTTACAAATGCCTAGAAATGTTGGATTTTTATAGAAATGAGCTTGTGCTGTGCTGGTTATTTGAAACATATTTTTTTCATTCAAAAATCAAAAACACACTTCCAAATATACATAGAAAGCTGTCTCATTCTTTTATCTTTTTAGTACATGTTCAAGATACACAATGATTACATTTGCTGTGGTTGGTTCCTAGACATGACGTGTCTTAATTCTTTCTTTGCCTCCTTCCCTTCTTCTCTCTCCTTCCCTCCATCTCTTGGTCCCCTTCTCATTTGTAGAAGGATCTAGCCTCTTGTTTCCTTTTATCTGTCTTTTATTTTTCTCTTTATTTATATTTTGGGTTCCTCAAGTAAGAGAACCTAAATTTTATATAAATTATATATATATATAAATTTTATATATATATAAATTTTATATATATATATATATTTTTTAAGGTTTTTTGAGACAGGGTCTTGCTTTTGTGGTTCAGGCTGGCCCTGAGCTCAGCTTCAAACTCACATCACAGCAATCCTCCTGCCTCTGCCTCCTGAGTGCTGGTTGCTGCTGGGCATGAGTCTCCACACCCAGTATGGTATGTGGTTACCAGGGATCGAACCCGGGTCCTTGCGCTTGCAAGACAGGCCCCGGAACCACTGAGCTAAATCCCCAGCCCGAGAGCCTAAATGATATTTAAGCTTGTGTGTCTGTTTTATTGTACTTAACATTATGGTCTCAAAGTATATCTGTTTTCTACAAATGACTTGAGCTTATCCATATATACATATAATTTTAGTTAGTACACATGTGTAGTATGTAAATGTTAGCTTGTATTTAGATGTCCCCCTAAAGCATCACATGGTCATAGGTGCAACTCTTTTCTCAGAGATTCTGGATCTACAGTGTATGCGATTGATTCATGGTGCAATGCTCAGCTGAAGGGCACTAGGATTAAGGGAGTGAGTGCTACCTGCCCTAAGTAGTCTGGATAAAATAAAAGGGGCAGAAAGATGTTGTTAAGGTCCTTTGTTGCTTTTGTTATGTTTTTGTCATCATGAACTGTATCCCCTCTGTGATATGCCTCTGCCATGTACCACTCTATCTTGGAGCCAGCCAGCTATGAACTAAAGCCTCTATGAACTGAGCTGAACAAATATTCCCCCTTTAACTTAGGGTGCTGATATTTTGTCTCAGCAACAAGAAAAGTATCTAAGACAATAATGTTTACATTATGGTACATTCCTCGTCATAGGAAGTAGGTATGTGTACATGACACATTTTAATTCATTTTTGTGCTATTTCCCCCCTCTCTCTACCCCCTCCACCCATCCCTTGATTTTATTTATTTTTTGTACATATAATATGCTATTTTGTATAAACACTAATTTTCTTTATCCATTCACCTGTTGATGGACATACAGGCCACTTCCAAGATTTAGCTATTATGAATTGTGTTGCTATGAACATGGGTTTGCATGTATCAGTGTGATATGCTGTCTGTAACTCTTTTTCTTTTTTTGAGACAGGGTCTTGCTTTGCAGTTCAGGCTGGCCCTGAGCTCAGCCTCAAGCTCACATCACAGCAATCCTCTTGTCTCTGCCTCCTGAGTGCTGGGATTACGGGCGTGAACCACCACGCCCAGCACTGTGGTATGTGGTACTGGTTGCTGCTGGGCATGAGTCTCCACACCCAGTATTGTATGTGGTTAAGTGGGGATTGAACCTGGTTCTTGTGCTTGCAAGACAGGTGCCAGAACCACTGAGCTAAATCCTCGGCCTGGTGTCTGTAACTGTCTGGAAGATACCTAGAAGGGTTAGTCGAATTTCTAAGGTTTTTTTTTTTTTTTTTTTTTGCTTTAGGAATCACCATACTAAGTTCCATAGGGGTTTACATTCCCACCAACTATGTAGAAGAGTTCCTTTTTTACCACAATCACACCAGTGTTTGTTATTATTAGATTTTTTTGATGTGTGTCATTCTTCCTGGAGTAAGGTGACATCTTAGTGTTGTTTTAATTGGTTTTCTCTAATGGCCAGGGATGCTGAACATTTTTTCACATGTTTCTTGGCCATTTGTATTTCTTTTGAGAAGAGTCAGTTCATCTCAGTTGCCTATGTTTGCCTGACTCTTTCATTTAGGGGGATTAATTGTGTTTAGCTCTTTATAAACTCTGGGTGGTAGTCATCTCTCTTAAGTGTAGATAGTAATATTTTTTCCCATTCTGCAGACTGATTTTTTATTCTTTGGTTGTTTCATTTGCTTTGCAGAAGTTTTTTAATTTAATAGCCCATTTATTGAGTCTTGATGTTATTTCCTATGCAATTGGAGTTCTGTTCAGAAAGTCCTTGTCTGTGCCTATGACTTTAAGAGTTTTACCTGTTTATCTTCCAGCAGGTTGTGTTTTTGTTTCCACATTTAGATCTGTGAGCCATTTTGATTTTTATCTCACTGTGCCTCCCAAGTAGCTAGGATCATAGGGCTGAGCCTATCTTCCCAGACTTATTTTCTTTTAACCATCTTTGGTGAAGTTGTTCTCTATTTTGTGATAGCATCAGATATTTCATATCTTTATAATCTCCATTATTTTTAAGAAAAAAAACCCATCTTATTGCTTTTATTGGCATTTCTCTGATTAGTAGGAAAGGTGAGCTAATTTCTTCTGTTTCCTGTCCAATTAGAATTTTCCCTTTCTAAATGGTTGTGTAAATATTTGCTTATATTTATTTTATACTGTTTAATTTTTATCAGTAAGCAGGAATACCTTGTATATGTGAGGTCAGCTACATTTCTATCTTGTGTTTCAAATTTATTTTTATTTTCCTTTATCATCAAGTAGTTTTAAGTTTAATATTATCAACATCTTTAATCATATATATATGATTATATATTTATATATATATAATATATATAATATATATATATTTATATATATTATATATATATAAAATATATATAATATATATATATTTAGACAGGGTCTTGCTATCTCATTTAGGCTAGTCCTGAACTCAGCTTCAAACTCAGCAATCCTCCTGCCTCTGCCTCCCAAGTGCTGAGATAACAGGTGTGAGTCACCATACCCAGCACTGTGTATGTGGTACTGATTGCTGGTGGGCATGAGTCACCATGCCCGGCCTTGGTGTAAGTGGTTCCTGGGGATCGAACCTGGGCCCTTGTACTTGCAAGGCAGGCACTGGAACCACTAAGCTAAATCCTCAACCCAACATTTTCAGTCCTTTAAAAATGACTTTTGTTTCTCTGTCCTTTTTGGAAACATCTCCTCCCTAGAAACCATAAAGGTTTTTTCCTAAAAGTTTCTGAAATTCTCTTTTATGACATTTGTGTCTCTGATCCATCTGACGTTTATAGATAGTGTGAGGTGGAGAGCTGGTGTTTCTTTCTTCCATATGGAAAACCAATTTTTCATTAATTTCAGTTCTCTTCCATCCTGAAGAAATTTTCCTCAAATGCAACTTCTTAACTGGGAGGCAGGAAGATGTACATCATAACTCATGGAAAGGAAAAGGACAAACAGGGTAAGAGAATTTTTAAAAACTAAGCAAAGGTATTGCAGTCACTACTTCTCACACTCCAATGAGCAGAACTGAGGCACAAGGCCAATATAAGGGCAGAATATTAGCAACAAACTTTAGCCAGGAAGCCATGTGTTGATGAGAAAGGCAAAACTGGATTTGTGTAGACAGCCAGAAGTCTCCACCAATACCCATTCCTCCATCTTCCTTGCTGATAGAAGCAAAGTTTATTGCAGAGAGCAACCACTTGAACTAAAATAAAAAAACCTTGTTGATAGCTGTGCTCCTAGGACTGTATGTAGACATTGATGGATGAGATTTCTGGGACAGATGTTTCAAATAAGGTCAAATTAGCTGGTACACTTTTTTATTCTTTCTTATTTCCTGAATCATGAGCATTATAAGTGGAACTCCAGAAAGCATTTTTCAAACATAAGAGATATTGAGAATGAAATTCAAGCTCTCAGGAACTATAATGTATAAAACCATAATATTTCCAAAAGAAAACAGAGCTTTATGAGCTCGAGGTAGACAAAAAAGGTACAATTTATCATAAAACTATTGTTTTTTTCTTGATGTTACTGTGTTTTATTAAGAATTTTTTTAAAAACCTAATGACTATGTATATAGATCTTTTTTTTTTTTTTAGGTTTTTGGAGACAGGGTCTCACTTTGTGGTTCAGGCTGGCCCTGAGCTCAGCCTCAAACTCACATCACAATCCTCCTGCCTCTGCCTCCCGAGTGCTGGGATTACAGGCGTGCGCCACCACGCCCGGCACTTATAAAGATCTTATTTCCAAATGTGAAACAAAAGCTGTTGACTTGCTAAAAGTGAAGTTACCTCCAGTGTAACAGAATTGTGAAGTTTCTTTAAAAACAACAACAACAACAAAAAAACCCCCAAAACTGTTGATTAATAGACCATGTTAAAGTTAAGAACTTCTGTTCATCCAAAGACACCATGGAGAGTAAAAAAGTAACTAATATACAAAACACAGGAATGCAAAATAATTGTAAGAAAATGAATAGCCTAATTTAAAAGTTAGCCAATAAATCAATGTGTATTTCTCAAAAGGAGGCATACAGGGGCCGGGGATTTAGCTCAGTGGTTTTGGCGCCTGTCTTGCAAGCGCAAGGACCCGGGTTCGATCCCTGGTAACCACATACAATACTAGGCATGGAGACTCACGCCCAGCAGCAATCAGTACCACATACCACAGTGCCAGGCGTAGTGGCTCACGCCTGTAATCCCAGCACTCAGGAAGCAGAGGAAGGAGGATTGCTGTGAGGTGAGTTGGAGGCTTAGCTCAGGGCCACCTGAACTACAAAGTGAGATCCTCCCTCAGAAAACAAAAGAAAACAAACAAAAAACAAAAAAAAAACAGAAAGAAAAGAAGGCATACAAATGGCAACTGGATCCATAGAAAATGCTAGGCACCCAGGAATGCAAACTAAAATCCTGTTAGAATGGCCACTATTAAAAAAACAGATGAAAGATAAGTTTTGAGCAGGATGTGGAGAAATGGAAATCCTTGTATGCTCCTGATGACAATGTAAATTGTATAGCTATTTTGGAAAAGTATTGTGCATCCTCATAAAACTTAAAATAAAATTAACTATATGGTCTGTCAATCTTAGTTCTGGGTATATTATCACAAATATTCAAGAAATATCCACACTCCTTTGTCCATTGCTGCACTATTCATAGTAACCAAGATAAGTGTCCATAAATAGATGAATAAAGAAAATGTGATGTGTGTATACACTATAACACTGTACAGCCTTTAAAGAAGGTAATGCTGTTATTCATTCTTATTTCAGAAATAAGAGTGATCATGAAGAAATTAAATAATAATAAATGATTTTGAGGCTGAAAGGGGAAAGAAATTCTACATTGTTGGTGGGAATACAAACCTGGACAACTATGATCGGGAGGTAAATTAAGTAGATATAGTCTAGGGAGTCAGACAGGTCTAAGTGCTTGAGAGAGTCAGTACAGAGTATGAAAGTACACTACACCTGTGTCAAGAGCCATATCTGTTGGAGGAAAGACCTTAAGATAGATGAAACGAGCAGGCCCACGTATCTCCCAGGAGGACAGGATAAGTTGTAACTCTTCGTTCAATAAAGTCTAGGTAGATATTAGTCACCTCAGTGGGTGACCAAAACCCCAACCCACTCCTTCCTAAAGATTGTCTTTGTTCTTCCCATGTGCACTTGCTACATGACCTGCTTCCCCATTGGATGATATTACCTTGTGATCTTATTTGCTGATCACAGTTTTGACTCATGTCATAACCACCTTGTGATTTTGAAAAACTGAAACAAGAGGTTGCATTTGGTCCAGCCATTCTTCTTCTTGGTATCTTCCTGAAAGAATGAAAAGCTTCATACCACAGAAATATATGCACATCCGTGTTTATAGAAACACAGTTTGTAATAGCTCAATCTTGGGAACAGCCCAAGATTCATTAAATGATGAGTGGATAAAGAAGATGTGGGATTTTTTTAAGCAATGGAGTACTACTCTGCCATAAAGAAGGATGAGCTTCAGACATTTAGAATGAAATGGGTGGACCTTGAGACTACACTCTTTAATTTTTTTTTTTAAGACAGAGTCTCGCTTTGTAGTTGAGGCTGGCCCTGAGCTCAGCCTCATACTCACATCACAGCAATCCTCCTGCCTCTGCCTCCTGAGTGCTGGGATTACAAGCGTGAGCCACCATGCCCGGCACTGTGGTATGTGGTGCTGATTGCTGGTGGGCGTGAATCTCCATACTCAGTATGGTATGTGGTTCCCAGGGGACTGAACCCAGGTCCTTGCACTTGCAAGACAGGAGCCAGAACCACTGAGTTAAATCCGCGGCCCTGAGACCACACTCTTAAATGGAATAAATAGGACACATGTATTTAAATATTGCATGTTTAAGAAAGTGGAAATAAGGACTAAATGTATAAAAAAAGGTTGGAAAATGGGAAGAAAATGTATAAATGGGAAGAAGAACAAGGGTGAAAGGCAAAAAGGACAGGAAAAAAAGTGAAAATAGAGGGAAAATGAAACAAAGCTTTTGTGCTTGGGAGGAAGGAAGGACAGGAAAAAGGGGATGGGATGGACCACGTGCAGGCGCAAATTCCCTAAAATGAAGGTTATGATTATATATGCTTAAAATGTGCCAATAATGTTTTGACATATTAAAAAACTTCTATTGAGAGGAGACTCATTGACAACCCATTTTCGGGTCCTCTCCTATCTCTCAGGAGCTATTTCTTTCAAAAAAAAATCCTACTTTAAACCTGAGTTATCCCTTAGAATTCATTGATTTTGGGGAACACAGCTTGGCAAATCTGATTTCTGGCAGGTTGAGAGTTATATAATTTTTCCTATATCACAGCCGATATGGAAATCAGTACAGGGATTCCTCAAAAAACTGGAAACAGAAATTCCATTCAACCCAGCTATCCCTCTTCTAAGTACCTTTCTGAAAGAGTTAATGATATAATGTAATATTTTAATCCTGTTTAAAAGGCAAGTCTTTTAATATGGACATTTTACTCTTCATATGTGCAGAATGTTGAATCTTTACTGTGAGACCATAAGGTTAAGGGAAATAAATCAGATACACAACATCATATAGTTTCTCTTACAGGAAAAACATAAAATATAAATTAAAAGCAAAACACAAGACAGATGGTAGCAAATAATGGGATGCTTCTTTTGCAAATAGAAAGGGGGCCAAGACAGGCAAGGATGGAGGAGAGAGGATGAAAGGAATGAATTATAAAAAAGAACTAAGGTATGTCACATACATGTATCAACTGCTTGTGAGGAATGTGATCATTATGTACTACAAACATGTACTAATAAAAATAAAAAACAAATAAAATTATTATTATAAAATGCCTACTTAATAGAATAAAATAATATATTATTATTTTTTAAATGCTGTGTCCTTTTTAGATCTTATAATTTGCCCTGGAAAAACAAGAATTATATAAAGATAAGGTGGAGAAAATGTGGCATAAAGAAAATTTTGTCTTTTCATAAAGAATTAGAAAAGTTAAATGGCTCCTGCCCTGCTCAGTCAGTCTGCAGTTCGGATAGCAGAGCTGGGACAAGGGGACCCTGGAAAGACACCTGGTCTAATGACCTCACGGGCTTTTCCAGAGTTGGAGTCAAAGAGGATGTCCTTCTTACATAGTGGGGAGAGAGACGCCTTTGGAGCCTCCAGTATTTCTTCTGCTTCTGAAGTCAGAAACCAGAAGTGAGAATGAAAGGATTTTTAAAAATCTGTATGTCATTTGCATGGTGAATGTGGGGAAGTCTGAAGTCTCTGGAAAGGATGACAAGAAAAGAAGAGATGTGGACAGAAAGGGGATTTATGAAAGAGAAAGGAAGGAAGGAAAGAAGGAGAGATTTTAACACTGGCCCATCTTAGGCTCTGTCATGCTTCCCCAGGCCATTTGGAGGCTCCCACAGCTCCAGCAGACAAAGCAACAGAAAAGCATCCTGGAGCTGGGCATTTAGCTCAAGGATTCCAGCGCCTGTCTTGCAAGCGCAAGGTCCAGAGTTTGATTCCTGCTAACTACCTACAACAATGCCGAATGTAGTGACTCATGCCCACCAGCAATCAGAACCACACACCACAGTGCCAGTCATGGTGGCTTACGCCTGTAATCCCAGCACTTATGAGGCAGAGGCAGGAGGATTGCTGTGAGTTCCAAGCTCACCTGGGCTACATAGTGAGTTCAGGGCCAGCCTGAAGTGCAAGGGAGACCCTGTCAAAAAAGAGAAAAGAAAAGAAGCCTGTTAGAACTGTTTCCATTCCTGCTGTTTGCTCGGATTCCAGAAAAACAAAAGGCTACTGCGAGTAACTCAGAAAGACTAGGCCCAGCCTCTTTGTTTTGTTTTGTTTGCACACTGACAAAAAAATTGTTGCTGAATCCAGATCCAAATGCTTCTGTATGGCTGAGTGCTTTCTTGTGCTCATGGGTGCCCGGGGCCTGTTTATTTTGGGAGGCCTATTGGTATTCATTTCCCCTAGAAAGAAGCAGAGGGAAGCCAGATAGGGTTTTTTTTTTCCCCTACAGAAGGGGAGTAATAAATATTTTTTAAAAAATATTTAGAAAGAAAATTAGTGATAAGCAAGAAGATGGCATATTCAAGGATATTACATATTCTGTCTTAGAAACTGTGAAAATGCTTAGTGCCCAAGAAATAAGAAAAGCTACTTTTATTGTCAGGAAATGGCGATGTGAAAGTAATCTATTTCTGCATCTCAGTGGTGGTGCTGTGAGCCCATCCAAGGGTCTGAGGTCTAAGCACAAAGGCAAGGGGAAATGAGAAATAGGAACAAGAGCAGCATAATTTAGAAGAAAGCCTGTTCTGCTGCAGAAATCCTGGGTGCAGGTCTTGGGTGCGACAGCAAACATGTTCGGGCACAGATGTTGGAATTACCAAGACAATCCCAGGGGAAGGACGGTGAAGGATTAAGCCAGTTCAGTCACACCAAACCTTAGATCTGAGAGAGGGCGATCTATCCAATTTATAGGAGGTTGGCCTATTATTTCCTTCTGCCTTTTAAATTTTATACAACTATTCTCCCAAGGTGAAGAAACTGGTAGATCCAGTGTGATTTCATTTCTGAGCATTTCCTATAAACTGAGGATAAAGGTGGTTAAACAATTTGTCTAAGATATCAGAGCTAGTATGCAAAGAGTGAGGATTTATGCCACATTGTTTTGACTCCAGGACCTGGGCTTTTCATAAAAACAATCGCTTAAAGATATAGAGAAATTACAAGTGAAACAACATTCCCCAAACTACATAATGTGCTTTTACAAATTTTTGTAACTATGAAGAAAGGTAGGAAGAGACACAAACAGATTATTAATACAGATTATCTGCGGGGGTGTGGGGGACTGTAGGATGGCATGAGAGAGCTTGATATCTTTTTATTGAAATATCTTTCTGTGCTTTCCAGGTTACAGACAGACTGCATCTAACCCTAATCAAGGAGGTTCTTTGTACCCATGATATCTTCTAGAATTGCACAGGGGTAGATTAAAGGTGTCCAGGGAGCTTCGCCCTATTGCGGGACATAGGCACATACAAGTATAAGTGTCAGGACAACTGTTAACACATGCAGGGCCCAGGCAGGGGCACCAAACTCCTGCAGTGTATCCCCAAAGTGGCATCAGATAGCCCTACCTTCATACCCCCATGATCTTGTCTTCACTAGTATTGTCTCTTTACTATTATTTCATTTCAGTTTAGTGTCTACCTTGGGCATCAAGGTAAATTTAAAAGAGCTGAGGTTTTGAAATTTTATTTATAACACACTAATCATGAAAAATGCGGGCAAGGTTTATCTAATATCTCTGAGTCTCAGATTTTGCATTTGTTAAAGGTTAATAATAAGTACTTACAGGATAGAGTGTCCTAGAGTTGTATTACTGTATTCTGAGACACCCAGCCTTTAGAGGCCTAAAGCAAATCCATTTTGTTCGTGCAATTTGTTCTGGAATCTGCAAGTTGTGCTGGGCTCCGAGCAGCTGGCTCGTCTGTGTCACACAGGAGCAGTTGGTGCAGCTTGACTGGGGCTTGAGGATCTGTTCCTAACTGGTTAACTCTCAAAGCCAGTGAGTTGGGTCCTTTCCTCCAGGGCGTCCCTATATGACTGCCTGGGCTTCTTACAGCACAGCAGGTGGAGTCAAGAGCAAATGCGTAAGGGAGGGGAAGTGTGAGCTGCCCCCCTCTTCAGGCCTGGGACCACAGACAGCAGACTCACTTCTGTATATTCTTTTAGTCCAAGCAGTCACAATGCTCATACAGCTTCAAGGAAAGGAGCAGATAGGGAAACTTGGAGGAATACATGTCTATATAACTCAAGGCCAGGGAAATCACTCAGGTAAAGAAACATGAGTGCTAGCAGTAAGGAGCTGAAACTATGTGCACTGAAAACAGAGTTGAAAGCACACAGGTCAGGCCCCAATGTGATACTGGGTCTCCTCACATTGTGAGCTCCTTCAGTTACACAAGTCATTGACTAGAAGAAATTCCAGAACAGGAATTCCAGAACTGACTCCAGAGTGACTCAGTGAACTAATTGACACAAGGTGTTAAATGTTAGCAGAAAAAACCCTTAGAACTGGTCTTGTCAAAGAACAGAGATCAGAAGCCTACAACCAATGAACCAAGCTCAGCCTACTGTCTGTTTGTAAATGAAATTTTAGCTGCAGGCCGGGGATTTGGCCCAGTGGTTCCGGCGCCTGTCTTGCAAGCGCAAAGACCCGGGTTCGATCCACAATAGACACATACCATACTGGGCGTGGAGACTCACGCCTAGCAGCAACCAGTACCACATACCACAGTGCCGGGCGTGGTGGCTCACACCTGTAATCCCAGCACTCAGGAGGCAGAGGCAGGAGGATTGCTGTGATGTGAGTTTGAGGCTGAGCTCAGGGCCAGACTGAACCACAAAGTGAGACCCTGTCTCAAAAAAAAAAAAAGAAATTTTAGCTGCAATTACTTTATTTGCTTCTGTATTACTATAGCTGGTTTTATGTTAGAGTTGTTTAGCTGAAATAGTGTGACAAAAATCTGTGGCCCAAAAAGCAGTTAAATTTTTACAGAAAATGTAGACATCAGCCTAGGATTTAGCAAAGTAGTTCTGGCACCTATCTTGCAAGCACAAGGGCCTGGGTTCAGTCCTCAGTAACCACATACAACAATGCCGGACATGGAGACTCACCCCCACCAGCAATCAGTACCACATACTATAGTGCTGGGCATAGTGTCTCAAGCCTGTAATCCCAGCACTTGGGAGGCAAAGGCAGGAGGATTGCTGTGATTCCAGGCTGAGCTCAGGGCCAGCCTGAACTACAAAGCAAGACCCTATCTCAAAAAACCAAAAAAACAGACAAAAAACAAAAAACAAAAACAAACAAAGCAAGAAACCACATCTTCTTTATCCAGTCTCCAGTTGATGGATATTTGGGTTGTTTCCAAGATTTAGCAATCACAAACTGAGCTGCTGTAAACATGAGTGCATACATGTCACTGTGAAATGAATCTTTTAATTCCTTTGTGTATACACCTAGCAAAGCGATGGCCAGGTCAAATGGGACCTCCAATCCTAGCTTTTTGAGGAATTTCCACACTGATCTCCACAGAGGTTGTATGAGTCTACATTCCCGCCAACAATGGAGAAGGGTTCCCTTTTCTCTGCAGCCTTGCCAACATTTGTTGCTGGCTGATTCTGAAATGGCAGCCATTCTTTGTGGAGTGAGAATGAAATCTCAGTGTTGTTTTCATCTGCATCTCTCAAATAACCAGTGATATTGAGCATTTCTTCATATACTTCTTAGCTGCTCTTACTTTTTTCTCTGAAAAGTATCTGTTCATTTCAGATGCCCATTTTTGAATTGGGTCTTTAAATTTGGCTGGGCTGATTTTTTTTAAAGCTCTTTATATATTCTAGATAGTAGCCCTTTGTCTGAGGAACAGCTGGTAAAGATTCTTTCCCACATTGTTGGTTGCCTTTTCACTCTGTTGGTGGTTTCCTTTGCTGTGCAGAAGCTTTTTTAATAGAATGAGATCCCATTTGTTGATTTATTCTGCCAGTTCTTGTGCTATAGAGGTTTTGTTCAAGAAGTCTTTCCCTAAGCTGATGTCTTCAAGAGTTTTACCTAACCTGTTTTGCAGCAAGTTTAGAGTGTCTGTTTTAATATTTAGGTCTCTTATCCACTTTGATTTTAGCTTGGTACAAGGTGAAAGACATAGGTCTAGCTTTAGTCTTTGGGAGTATTACTCTGCCATTAAAAATGATGAGATTGAGTCATTCATACTCAAATGGATGTACCTTGAGGACATTCTCATAAGTGAAATAATCAGGTCACAGATGTGTAAATATCGTACCTTTTCTCTGGTATGATAAAATGATGTTGTAAATGAGTTGTAGTATGTATAGTTGATATTGTGAAACAGAAAATATTTAAAGGAGAAGAGAGCGTAGGGGTAAATAATGAGGGGGAAATGAATGTGGTAATAATAAAGAAAAAAGGAAATAAAAATTATGTATGTAGAGGGTGGGGAGGTTGCAGGGAGGTGGGGAGAGGGAAAATGAGAATCAAATTGTGTTATATTCCAGGACAAACTCTCAATGTTGAATGTGATGATGATGTGTATTCATAATGTACCAATAAAGATTAAATTTTTTAAAAAAACCAGAAAATGTAGCCATGTAGTATAGAATATTGATTTTCTTTTCTTTTTGAGACAGAGTCTCACTTTGTAGTTCAGGCTGGCCCTGAGCTCACTGCAACCCAGGCTAACCTGGAACTCCCAGCAATCCTCCTGCCTCTGCCTTCAAGTGCTGGGATTCTAGGCAGGAGCCACCATGCCTGGCTTTGTGGTATGTGTACTGATTGCTGGTGGGCATGAGTCTCCATGCCTGGTGTTGCTGTATGTGGTTACCAGGGACTGAACTGGGGGCCCTGCACTTACAAGAGAGGCTTCTGAATCACTGAGCTAAATCCCTGGCCCTAGAATATTGATTTTTGAGCGGTTCAGATCCATACTTCTTAACAGTTCTCCTTTATTTTCTTGTTACATTTACTTCTTTCTTTTTTACATCTGTCTGTCACTACATACATACATATGGCTTAGGTATTGCATAACCAAACAGAAAGGGTGTGACCCTAAGATCCAGGAAAGAACTTGGGTTCCTGACTTATATTAACAGACACAGCTATTACAAGTAGGGAAGGTCAGACCAGGAGTGGGATTGAATTACTCAAACAGGGTGTTGCTAGTGAGCAATGAGTTTGGCTTCCGGCTGTGTGACAAGCCTGATTTGTAACACAATCAGTGGCATCTTTGCCAAGGAGACTCATTAGGTACCAACCAGGGTCTGGGTGGCAAATAACAAACAAATTCTGAGTAAATTGATAAGAAAATGATTTATTAGATGAACAAGGTAGTTCATACCTAGGAAAGCAGAAGAGTCACATCAACAGGCTATATAGCAAGGAGCAACACCCAAAGCCACAGAACTGGTCTTTTCAGTCCTTCCTGCCTTGGCTATACGACAAGAAACTGATTCAGCCCTCGTCACTCCTTCTGGACCTGAGACCCAGCTAAGGAAAATGTCTGCCCTGTCTCTGGAATTGGGAGGAGGCTGTTCGAGGATGCCGCCATCTTCATAATCGATACGGCCTGGCCCTGACTCTCGACGTCACTACAGGGGCACACCCTTACATCCTAGCTGTACAGAACATGAGAATCTGTCAGATTTGCTTTCTCACCTCTTTTCAAAATAACGTTCCTATTACATGAATAACAGAAGAGCGATTTGAGATTTTAAAAAAAGACTCTAAAATTGGTTTTATCTTGTATTTATTTGTGTAATGGTAGTACATATGAGCATGTTTCCCACTGACGGGGAAGAGTCTGCAAAGAATAATGGCTGGTGAGACACTGGTACAAGGCAACAGATGGACGGAGTTAAGGTTTTATTTCGATATTAAGCCCGGAAACAAAGACATTCCAAACCATGACTTGGTAGTCGTCACTCTTCCCTACAGAATTCAGTGGGAGTGCAGCAGGATTCATGCCTCCAGGATGCGACGCCAAGGCTCCTGGCAGGAAGTAGCGTTTATTTGTGAAGGCAGTGACTCAGCAGATTCACACCAAAGGCCGAGCCTGAGGGTGGTGGCGGAGTTTCACCTTTTATACAGTTGTGTGTCTTGTCTCCCTTATGTGGTGACACACCAACAAGCCACATCCTGGTTGGGTACAATCTGTGTTACAGAGCTGTGCTAGAACCACACGTGGGTACATGGGAATTAATTATGCCATGTTGGGCCGGGATTCTGGCGCCTGCCTTACAAGGTCCCCAGTTCCATCCCTGGTAACCACATACAACAGTTGTGGGCATGGAGTCTCACAGTCACATGCCATCAGAACCACATATCACAGTGCCAGGCGTGGGGGTTCACGCCTGTAACCCCAGCACTCAGGAAGGAGAGGCAGGAGGATTGCTGTGAGTCCAAGGCTGAGCTCAGGGCCAGCCTGAACTACGAAAGCGAGACCCTGTCTAAAAAAAACAAAACAAAAAAAAGCCATATTGTCTTCCTTTGTTCTGAGAAGTCCCCCCACATTCATCACTTCAAACATTTCTTTGGGAGATGCCAGGACACATTCTGTTGGCAGGAGTCTTGCTTCAGGAGAAATCAGATATGAGGAATAATAGGCAAAAAGGAAATATATTATTACTCGGTAAACTGTTAGACTAGCTGGAGAGTACAACGCTATTGCATAATATCCCTATTTAAGAACGTGCTAAAACGGGAAGTAAGGCTGGCTCCTCCCCTCCTGGGTAATCAGTAAAATCAGGTGTTCTTATCGAAAGACATGGTGACCTGTGTCCTGACCCCTGTACATATGTGGCCTCATGGAAGAAAAGAAAGTGAAGAGTAGTGTTCCCCACCATGGGAATGTTGCAATTTAGGACCAGGTAACTCTTTGCTGGGAAAGGGGAGGAAGTTTCCAACCTGTGCCTTGTATCCGCAGCACCCCTCACTCTGCCCACCAGGGGGCAGCAGTGCACCTACCCCTCCCAGATGCCAGAGCCATTAGTGTGTGCAGGAATTGACAAATGTCTCCTGCGGGCAAACCCCCCAGGTGGAAACCAGGAGAGAATGGAACAGCGAGGCTGTCTCTGGGAAGGAGACTCGGCTTAGCTCTGAGGCAGGAAGGGGCAGTGTAAGCTCTTTGTGGGTGTAGACTTTTAAAGCCACAACTAAACTGACACAGAGACAAAAAGCATCTTTAGAACTCTTACCACACTGATTAACCACCTTGTGGTGGACAGACCACCACATGTATGGACAGACATGTGGACAGACATGCTGAGGTGTCCTCTCCACTTACATTTTCATTTTTGATTGTGTCTTATCCCCTTGAAATGGCAGATTGGATTAAGACCCTCTGATTCATACCAAGAGTGGGAAAGTTCCTGGGAAAGTAAAACTAAGAACATCCTCAGCAAATCAGGGAGCTGTTGGGTGACCCACCAGAGCCGACAGGATTTCCACACAGTCAGGCTCCCACCAGGCGGGAGAAAGTCCCCCGACATTCATCACTTCAAACTTAATTCTCGACCCCCTAGAATATCTTTACTTTAACTATTGTCCCCCTCAAGCCTCTGAAATGATTCATAAACTATATTAAATTAACATAGAGGCCACAGATTATTTCAAGCAAGAAACTCACCTTCCATATTCTGATACTTTTAGTTTCACGTTTTAAATTGACACTGTACATGGGGCCAGGGATTTAGCTCAGTGGTTCTGGTACCTGTCTTGCAAGTGCAAGGGCCAGGGTTCGATCCCTGATGAACCATATACAATACTGGGTGTGAAGACTCATGTCCAGCAGCAACCTGTACCACATACCACAGTGCCGGGTGTGGTGGCTCACACCTGTAATCCCAGCACTCGGGAGGCAGAGGCAGGAGGATTGCTGTGATGTGAGTTTGAGGCCGAGCTCAGGGCCAGCCTGAACTACAAAGCGAGACCCTGTCTCAAAATAAATAAATAAATAAATTGACTCTGTACAAATTTAGGGGATATAACATGACATTTTGAGACACGTACACATCCCCTAGGCACAGTCATGATAGTCATACTGGCTCACTAGTATTTATGCCGCAAGACTACACTACAGAATAAGAATGTTTCAAACTTGAAAAATATGGATTTTCCCCCACCTAATTCACTGAAGAGAAATTAAATTTCAAACACAAAAATCCCTCTGCCCGGATTGAAATCCGAAAGAAATTACAGTCCATTGTTCTCACCATCCTCGCGTTTCATTTTGCTCATTCTCAGCTGGACTTTCTTCTGTCAGAGTCTCAGTTCCCTTTTCTCCGCAGCTGTGGCCTGGAACTTCTCCCGCTGGGATGGGTGGAGCCCGCAAACACTTCTGAAATCGGATTAATCCAAACCTACTCTTTGACCACTCTGGTTTTCTAAAGTTCACGAGGGCCAGCAGCTCCTGCCAGAGTATCTGTGGCCTGGCCCCACACAGCAAGGTAAGCCATGCCCATCGGGACAGCACTTTATTTCCCACCAAAGTTATCCTTGAGATCCCCACAGATGGTATTATCCAGACCATCTTGCTATTGGCAGTGTGAGAACACAGCAGAGATTCAGTGTTCTGGGGGAGAGATGTGGACAGACAAAGACAATAGGAGAAGGGGGGGAAGATAACACCCGTTTTATGACAGGGTCACAAGTGTTTTGAGGGTTTCAAACCTAACTCCTGGAGGCTGGATGCTTGAGTACAAGATTTTTTTTTTTTTCAGTTATTGGACTTCTAATGATTGCATTGGATTTTTTTTTCTCCCCTCCACCTTAACCTAACAAAAGTTTCCATTTCTTTCAGTGTGGAAAATTTTCAAAGAACTGAAATTAGGAATTCCATATGAATGAACTGGTCCCTTTATGTATCTTTCCCAAAGAGCTTAAGACATCATACTACAGCGATATATGCTGTAATGCTAATATCTAAAGTTCATAGCAACACAACTCACAATAGCGAAATCCTGGAAGCAGCTCTCTATACATCAACAAATGGGCGGATTAAAATAATGTGCTATCTGTAGATAATGGAACAGTATTCAGGAGTCAAAAGTGGTACATCTGAGATTGTTGTAGGAAAATGGAAGCACCTGGAAAATATAATGAGTGAAATAACCAAGTGGACAAGTTTAAATACTGTCTGCTATCTCTCATTTGAATGAGGCAAAGTATGAATAAAGAAAATGATAAAGATGGATAGAAAGAGAAAAAGGAATGGGTTTCTTGCCACAGGGAAAGGTTTCAGGGAACAAGGGTGAGGGTTGAGGAGGAGGGGAGGGAGAAATAAAAAGCACAAAGATGTACCAATAATCAAACCCAATCATCAAAGTTAATGTAAACATTACATGCCATAACATGAGCTAAGACAAATAATATTAACAAGTACGACAAAGGGGATGAGGGTATTTTTAAAATGTACAATATATACATATCGCTACTCCCCCAAATGACTGTAAACTGAATCCATTGCAAACCTGTACTAAAAATATTAAAATTTTAAGAAGTTTCCATTTTCTTTCAGTGTTCCTGTTTCAAAGAAGATCCCTCCCCAGGTCGCCCTCCAGCCCCAGCCCCCACAGCTGGACTCCCAGGCCCACCTCACACCATGACTTGGGCTGATGAATGAACAAGACGGAAGCACAAGCGGTTGTGGCGCGGTCGTGGGCTGGTGCTGTCCAGGATGGTTGGGACTTTAGGACCTAGCAGTAAGCCGCGTGAATCAAAGTTGAATTCCACAGTGATTTCCTTTTCCTTGCGTCTTTTCAATGGAACAAAAAGAAAACAGATTCGGAACCACCCCAGTAGTGCCTCCTGCCATACCAAACCCTAAGAATTTAAATTCCAAATGCTAAATATCGTCCTCTGATTGTCTGAGATCAAATGGCTTTTGCTGTTTGCCATGCTGGGCCAGTCATGGCTGTGTAACACATCCGGGGAAAACAAACCCTGTGAAAACGTTTTTCATTATTCCACCTACCAGACTTAAAATGCATAAAAGCTCTAGCTTTTGGGGATGAGCATTTTTCTGGCCCTAAAGTTATCTTTGCCAAAAATCTAACATTAACTCAAGTTACAACACCAGCTGTCCCGGATGCACTAAGTACCTGTCTTTCACACGACACTGTGTCTCAAACCCCAATTCTGTGTAGATGACACATGGACTCACATCGAGTAAACGTGAGAGGTGTTGAGAAAAAGGTACTTCCTATGCCATTTGATGACATTCCTGTCAAGAAGCAAGGATCCCTCCCTGATTTTCATCTCTTTTCCTTGTGACTCTTCAGATCAAATGTACAGAAGCAATAACCACGTGAAAAACAAGATAATCTTCTATTAATAGCAAGAATCATATACAACCATAAGCCTACACCTGTGGTCTAACGGCATAGCACCAAGCTCCAAATTCCAGAGAAAATAAGAGGGAATAGTTTGACCACAAAACCCGACAAAGCTCAGCTACTCTCAGCCTTCTCCGAGGAGCAAATAAATGTCCTAGGAAGCTCAGAGAGGGTTAGAATGAAAAGAGATTCCCTTATGCCAAAACTGATGGGATGATAGGGGCTCTGAATGCAGCCAACAGAACTAGTACTTGTAGAAAGCAGAGTTAATACAGAAAAATGGAAGAACATAGAGTAGTCAGTAATTGAACAGATTTAATTGTATTTAATTGTATTTAATTGAGGGAAAAAGAAAGGTGGCTGTGAAAAAGAAGCACTCAGGAATTTGGGGGATTAAAATATAATTCTTAAACCACAATTGATATTCACTACAGTGCTAAATAGGACCAACCCTGCTGAAAATGGAATTAGTGAGCTGGAATATCAATCCGCCTTATTCAGGGAAAACATCCAAAAGAGAAGAGGAGAAAGGTATTGGAGAAAAGATAAGAGACTCAGAGGATAGGTTCTTGGGACTCTAACATCTCAGTTTCAGGAGGAGAATGGAAGAAAGAGAGATCAAAGATCAAAAAAATTCTTCTTGTCCTAAGAAAAGCCTTGACATTCATATTAGAGGGAGAAAGAAATAATTTTAAACACTAACAAAACATAATTAAGAGCCCTAGTCACACAACATAAACCAAGAGCCCTAGTCAATTTTCAAGTAAAAAACAAATATTTTAAATTACCCATAAAAAATAAAGGGGTACAATAGAAAAATAATATAATATCTATAAAAGAAGGGGAAAATTTAGTTTGAAAAAAGAGACTTAAACTTTCCAATAAAATATACAGGGCAGGGGGCCGGGGAGTTAGCTCAGTGGTTCCGGTGCCTGTCTTGCAAGCGCAAGGGCCCGGGTTCGATTCCCCGGTAACCACATAACAATACTGGGCGTGGAGACCCACACCCAGCAGCAACCAGTACCACATACCACAGTGCCGGGCATGGTGGCTCACGCCTGTAATCCCAGCACTCGGGAGGCAGAGGCAGGAGGATTGTGATGTGAGTTTGAGGCTGAGCTCAGGGCCAGCCTGAACCACAAAAGTGAGACCCTGTCTCAAAAAACCTAAAAAATATATATATATATATACACACACACACACAGGACAGCAATCTCTACAAGGAAAGCCATTTATTTGGACCAGAAGATCATCCTCAGTTATGTTCTCAAGGTAGATGAGGACAGTAGAGGGAATACTCATGTAGCCTCCTCTAGATGCCAGCCCCATGGAAAGACAGAGGGATCAGGAAGGCAAAAACCCATTGAGCTACACAGCTTTCCTGTTACCAGTCTGCCTCTGCACCCTTTTGTTTGTCTTTACCTATTTATTAAAGGTGTTGAATATAAAATGAGTGGACCCCCACATCCTACCAGCACAAGTTGGAGGGAGTTGCAAAAGCAGACGGGGCAAACACAATTTTCTTTATGATATAAGGCAGTGCAGAAAAGCACCTGAATAAATACTCATTCTGAAGATTAATTTTCCCTGGTACTGATGTGAGTTTCCTTTTTGTCTGGGAGAAGGAGGCTCTGAGATGGCTTCCTGGCTCGTGTCCTCTGAGAAAGGAGTCCAGGAGCAGTGTAGCGGCACATTCCCCAACAAAAATAGCCTGAGAATGTTTATGATTGTGCCTCCTGGAATAGATAATTTCCATTTCTATTCTTGACATTTATTCCTAAGATATCAATCTGGGGGCGGTGGTACAAGAGCCTGTGCTGAGCTGCTTCTACTATCGATTTTGGGACTTTGAACAAGAAATGTTTTCAAGAGTCACATCTCCACCTCTAAGATGGAGACAAAGAAAATAGCCTAATAAGTTTTGTGCCCAAATCACAGCTTTCAGTACTGCAAAAAGGAGAGGCTACCTCAGTGGGAAAGAACACGAAGAGGAAGACAGTTCTATGGGAGCAATTCTGGGACTCATGAATGTGCTTCATCACCAACTACAAAATAGAGCCAGCAGGAACTGTCCTAGCCCCCTATCTGGAAGCAAATAATTATTCACTGGAAAGGTAATTCAAAGGGGGCTCTTATAGAAAACAAATCAGTATGTGCAAGCCATG
>PVIR01020013.1:0-11264 GCA_004026965.1 Petromus typicus
TGAAAGGGGACAATGTTGAGATTGTAAAAAAAAAGTAAGGAAACAAATTTTATATATATGGGGGGGTGGTAGGGTGGGTGGGGCTATGGGAAAAAATGAGAATTAAGTTGTGTCTTATACTGGTACAAATCCCCATTATGGAGTGCAATCATGATGTGTATATTTAATGTACCAATAAAGATAATTAAAAAAAAAATGAAATGAAACCTTATATATATAGTGGCTGATGGGCTGTAGGGTGGGCAGGGGAATGGGAAAAATGTGAATTAAGCCATGTCATCTACAAATTGTCAATGTTGATTATGATCATGATGTGTATATAAAATGTACCAATAAAATCAGCTTTAAAAACACATTCCTTCTCTAAAAATTCATATGATTCCACTTTCTCATGAGGTCTGGCCTCTTCTCATTTTACAAAGCTACTGTGCTAATGAAAGTGCTTGATTTTAGAGGCTTGTTAGGCTCTGTGTCATCTGTTGTGTTCTTTCACCAAGCTCAAAGGATAGTTGTTTGAAGTAGGTAAGAACATAGTAAGACTCATCAGCCCTGTTCTGGTCTCCAATATTATCTCTAATCCTACCAATAAATTAATAACATATATTGCTTGTTTTGGTCTCTATGGAGTCACATCCTTGATCAGAACTGAGGCCAATCCAGAGCCCTCTAAGAAGTGTACTTTGAAGGGACAGATATCCTTAAGTACATGTTCTTGTCCAGTTGGTAGGGAGGCAAGAATAGGCAGAATTAATACAGAGGAAGAAGACGCATTTAGTCTGCATGCATATTGAGAAAATGAGTGAAGACAGATGTTGGAAAGGTGAAGCAGAGGGATTTAAGGTATTGTAGGGACCTATAATCCCTTTGGTGTCTAATGTGCTAACCATAGTGCACATTTTAGTGAGAGGCTCTAGGCTGCACCTGTGAGTGCCTGAAGCAGAACTGTCCACTGCTTTGACTCTGTCTGCTTTATTTATAAAATAGGGAATCACCTTTGCCTCATCCAAATATAAGGAATCTCTTATCCTTCTATATATATGTGAGATGAGCACAAGTTGTTTATTTGTTTTTCAATTTGAGAACTTTTTGTCCTGTATGTAGGGTTTGAAATCTGAGTAATTTTCTGTGATTCTGCAGTGGAAGTTGTCTATTTATGTTATTGAATTTGGGTTGTGCTTAAGTTTTCTGTCTTGTACATGGGCCTATCTTAGGGAGTTTAATGTACATGTGATTAGTCTGCCTATAGACAAGAAGAGAGGGGTTCGCTGAAGAATGAATCCCTACAAGTTTGGAAAAGTGTGTGGGTGTTTGGAAGGAAACATTTATGCAAAGGTTCAGAAGATGGCATAATATGATAATATGTAAATGAGTATCCTTTAGCATGAATGACAGAAGTTTTGAGGCTGTTAAGCTGAGAGGTGAACTGTATTTCAATATCCCGGATGCTGACCATTGTTTTTAAGAAAAGATTCTAACTCACTGTGAGGTAATAAAGGCCTTTACCTGGGGCCGTTGGAGGCTGGTATGGAGCCTGTGTAGTGGGCCATGTCAGTGGATAAGAAACATCACTGGCAGCTTTTCATTAATGTGGGGTTGGCCTGGTTCAGAAAGTGATGGGTAAAATGGAGAACTCGATGTAAGTATTCTATCCCAGGCAGAACGGGAATGATAGACTGGGTTAGTGAATTTAACAAGCAAAGAAAGAACAGAAGACTCAAGTTTGAATGGCTGAAAACTCTTGGAAAATGCCTCAGACTCAGTTAGTGTGAGAAATATAATTTTATCTATCAGTGAAGTAGAGCTGGATGGGATGAGTACAAGTGCAGGTCAGAGAGGAGGTCAAATGTTAATCTGATGAAGCAGGAATAAGTGAGAGACATGAAATTCCCAGAACAGCTTTGGGACTTGGGAATCTAGTTTTCTAAACAGAGGTAGAAATTCTACTAATATCCTTGACACTGAAAATGATTGTACCCTCTGGAGAGCTGCCAAGGTAAGAAACACCACAGAAAAATCAAAACGGGGATCCCTAGTGGGAAATGTAACTAGAACAGGACATCATTACTTATCCTTACTCCATCCATCATTACTTATCCTTTAGAGAAAGAGATAGCATTTCCTTAAACAGTAATTTTAAGTCTTCTACCATGACATAATCTTTTACATGTTAGACCCAAAAAAACTTCAGCAAGAGCCTACTAGAATCATAAGCAAGTTCATCAGTGCAGTAGCATACAAAATAAATGTACAATAATCAGTAGCATACCTATGTACTAGTAATGAACTGACTGAAATACAAATTTAGAAAACAAATATTATCAACATCATAAAAAATAAATGTTTAGATATTAACCAAACTAAGGAAGCGAAAGAGTTCTACAGTGAAAATTAATCAGACTGAAAAAAAATAGAGAAGGATATCAGAAAATAGAAACCATATTTCCTGTACCTGGTTAGGCAGAATCAACATAACTAAAATGACTATTCCTCCAAAATTTATATACAGACAGAATGTACTCATGATCAAAGTACCAATATAATTTCTCATAAAGATACAAAGCAATCCTAAGACATATGTGGGATCATAATAGACCAAAAATAGCAAAAGCATCTTATATAACGAAAGCAAAGCAAGTGGCTTTACAGACTCAGATGTGCGGTGATATAAAGCTATAGGGATTAAACAGCATAATAGTAGTACAAAACATGCATATGGAAAAATAAAGGAGAGTAGATGATACAGAAACAGCCTCAGGCACATATTTATATCATCTTAGTAAACATTGCTGGGAAAATTGGATAGTAGCGTGCAGAATACTGGGTATAGATCCACATATCTTACCATGTATTAAACTAACCATAAATGGCTCAAATATCTGTATGCTAAATCCAAAACAGTCTACTGGAAAATTAAATAAGTACAACTCTTGAGGATATAGCTATAGGAAAGAACTTTATGAATATGATCCCGATAGCATAAATAATAATACTGAGAATCAATAAATGGGATCATATCAAATTGATAAGCTTCTGAACAACATATGGAACAACCAACAGAGTAAAGAGACAATCTAAAAAAGAAAAAAAAAATATTTCCAGATAATTCATAAGCAGAAGACTAATATCAGGAATATATAAGACTAATATCAGGAATATATATATATATATATATTTACTTGCAGGGCATCTAAGCTATATATAAACTTAGATGCCCTGCAAGTAAAACCACAATAAAAATGGACAGCAAAAATAAAGTTTATATATAATATCTGTATATAAATATATATAGATGTTATATCACCTATATATAACATTTATATAACATATAATCTATATAACATCTATATAATATAACATTATATTATATATAACATCTCTCTATATATGTTTATATATATATATGTTTATATATATACATATAGATGTTTATATATATATATATATAAACTTAGATGCCCTGCAACTAAAACCCCAATAAAAATGGGCAGCAAAAATGAATACACAATTCTCAGAAGAAAGATAAATGGCTAGTGAATACATCAAAAGTACTTATTATCACTGGCCTTCAGAGAAATGAAAATTAAGACTATACTGAGTTACTGTCTTACCCCAGAAAGAATGATTATGGTTAAAAAATAGGGCGAGGGGATCGGAAAAATGTGAATCAAGTCGTATCATATTCTGGTAAAAACTCTCAATGTTGAATGACGATGATGTGTATTTGTAGATGACCTAATCTTTTACATGTGAGACCAATAAATATTTGAATTTAAAAATAAAGATTTGGATTTAAATTAGACCAATAAAGATTTGAATGTAAGAATAAATAAATAAAAATAAACAATAATAATTGCAGGTGAGGATGTGGAGGAAAAGGCAGCCTACTACATTGCTGATAGAAATGTAAAATAGTACAAACACTGTAGAAATCAGTGTAGAGATTCCTCAAAATACAGATTAATGAATACATTCCTCAAAATACTAAAAATAATGTCTTGGTCAGTTTTCTCACTGTTGCAACAAAATACCAATCACCCTGAGTTAAAGTAGGAAAAGCTTATTTAGCTCATAGATTGTAGAGGTTTCAGTCCAGAGTTGGTTGACTCCAAGGCAGGCTAACATGGCAGAGGAACATCACAGAACAGAAATAGTTCGTCACAGGTAGAAGACAGCAAGCTACATGTGACAACACACTAGCCCTCTTTTACCCCTTATGCTTTTATCCAGGCTACTCACCCTTAGGTCAAGTAGCATTCATATCCAAGTTGATACATGCTCAATCCTATTCAGAACTATAAGAAAGTGATCAGTATACTAATTCAGTGATAACATATCTTAAATTTCATCTATGACTGCATGAGGCTTTGGTGGGGAACATCTAGACACAAACCATAACAGATAGAATTCCATTTGACCTGGCTATCCTTGTTCAAGAAGTCTTCCCAAAGGAGTTAATGTTATCATACTACTGGGATACATGTTTACCTATGTTTATAGCAGCAAAATGTATGATAGTTAGATCGTGTAAAGAGCATAAATGTTCATCAATAGATGAATGATTAAGGAAAGTGTGCTATTTATAAACAATGGAATACAATGGTGCCATAAAGATAAATTTGAGATATTCTGAAGTAAAAGGATACAATTTGAAAAGATATTGTTAAGTATAATAAATTAGACATATGAGCTCAAATATTTTATGTTTTCTCTTATATGGGAAATACATACATATGTGCAAATGAACAAAATAAAAGTATGATAAATACTTTCCCAAATATAAAATTCTGATGTTTTAAAGATATGTCAAGAAAAATGTTAATTGATTTAATTTAAGCTACTAATTCATAATGATTTATTGAAAATAAAAGATTTGTCTTACCATTGTTCCCTGGAAAGTAAAACCTCCCCAGAATGACCTATCTAGAACCAGCCCTAGCTGGTTGTTACCATGGTGATGGCCATTGTCATGCAGACGATTATCCCTCACTATTCTCTGGCTCAGTGGATACTCTGTCTGATAGGTAAAGGAAGCATAAACTCACCAGGCCTGGCACTTGTCTCTTTTTACCTCTTGTTTTCAAGACAAATGATATCTCTCATTCTTGTAGGAAGCTTTTGTGTTTATATCTTATACTCTGAGTAACTACTTTGAAAATTAACAATATACAAGAACATCTATTGTTACTTTCTCACTATTTTATTATAAAATTGTGTTCTATTTTTTTCATAACATTTTAAAAAAAGAAAACATCAATGTGAGCTACAAAAGAAAAGCATTCAGGGTTGGTCCCCCTCAGTCTTGAAGTAAATCATTTGTTAAAGCACTGCATGGTATTATGAAGCAATTTCATCCACAAATGTCTCACAGTATCAATTTCCCATTGGACCTTTGGAACCATAGCAATATTAACAATGAAATGAGACAATATATGTCAATCACATAGACAAGTGCCTGGTATAAATATTGGTGTTTGGCTGAATTTGAAAAATGGCAATATATTTTCTTAAGCCAGTTTTAAAACATTAAAAAAAGTCATCCCTCACATGACTCAGGCTACAGAAATACATGTTTGATTAAATCTTCACTGAGTCACTTTAGGAAAGCTGAGGGAATCTTCTTTTCCCTGGGTCACCATAGACATTGGAATTATTTCGAGGTTTGGCTCACTCAGCCCTTTTGGAGGCCTTCTAATATACAGGCATAGAAATGTCCTTGTCTCCAAAATCTCAAGCCTGTCTGAGCACTGGCTTCCCACTGGGGCTCCTCTCACGGAACTGTTATGGCCCTGGTGGGAAATAGACTTCAACTGCTTTACAGACAATGTATGTTTCATTCCCAAATGCCCACCTTTCTCTCAGAGCTACTATTTTTTTTTTCTAACACGGAGGAGGTTTTATTTTTAAAAGAGCATCACATCCCTCTATGAAAGGTTAAAATTATTAATCAGTTCTCTGAACAGTTCCACGTATCAAGGTCCATGGAAAATTTGTCCAGGTTTTGCTTGATCTTCAGAGGTTCCCCGGGGGAAAGGGACTTGGGCCCACCTGGAGGATCTTATCTCCTCACCTGGAGGTGGAGCATAGAGGGCACTGCTACTGCACAGCAGGCTCCGCCAAGGGAACAGCACTACTCCTGAAAGGTGTTTAGGGGAAGGGGAAGAATAAGGACAGGAGAGCTCCTCAGATTTCTCTTTCAAAGAGGAGGGATGGCTGGACACAAGGATAATGGCTCCCAACAAGTATAAGTCTATGCTGCATGACCTACACTGATGTGGTTCATCTCTCAGAGCAAAGGAACCCTGTGCACAGTTCAATTTGGATCATTTACTCTGCGAGTCTATTAGCAGGACCAGATTACAGTTGATAGTTGAGCTGTACCACCTTTAGTGTGAAATACAGTCACTTTTATAGTAAATGGTAGAGGGCGTAAACATACAAGTCAAGTCAGTCGCAGATTGGTTGAAGCATGCACAGAGGTGAGTCGATCTAGATTGATTGAAGAGACAGTCCTGCTTTTGGCTGAGGTGGAGTCACGATGAGGTGGAGTCACAATGAGCGAGCCTGGCTGAACTTTAGTGAAAGCTTGGCTCTCACCTACATATTGAGATATATAATTTTGCAATTTCCACAACTAATTGTACAATGACTCTAACCAAAAATGCATTGCCCATGTTTAGATTTTATTATCTGTGGATAAGCTTGGCTGGTCTCCACAGAAACACTAGTTTATTTTGATACTTAGAGTCAGGAAATGTTTTTTAACAATGATTAAAAATGAACTGAGCTAAACAGATAATAAAATATGAACAACAATGAAAACAACTAGCAACAATGATAGACTCACTCTTTGTAACTTCTTGGTTGTTCACTTTTAGGAGTTATTTTGATGACTATTTTGTGGGTCAGCCTGACTGAGACATAGGTATTGAACGATTTGGTCAAACATTATTTTTGATGCAATTATAAGTATATTTGAATCAGATGAACATATGAATAGATACACTATGCCCATTTTCTTCCCTCATGTGTGTGTGTGTGTGTGTGTGTGAGAGAGAGAGAGGGCTCATGCGATAAATTGGAAGGTTGAATGGAACAAAAAGTCTGACCCTATAAAGAGTAACACAGAGCACATTCTTTGGGTTGCCTGACCTGAAACATTTGTCTTTTTGTGCCTTTGGAGTAGGATTGAATCATTGCCTCTTTTGATTCGTTAGTTTATCATCATTGAAACTAGAAATTACACGATTGACTATCCTGGTATTCAGGCTTTTGGACTTGGGCTGGAAATAAAGTACTACTTTTCCTATTTCTGCAACTAGTTTGCCTACTACAGATCTTAAGATCTGAAGCCTTAATATTTACATGAATAATTTCCTTTCTATCTACCTGTTTATCTATCTATCCATTTATTTATCTATCTTTCTCTTATCAACATCTTATTGGTTGTACACTTCTGTAAAGCCCTTATATAGTTTTTACTATTACTTCATAAAGTAGGTCCAAAAACTTCTATTCACATGAAAAAGAATAACAGGATTCAAGCTTCCAAAAACTTATTAAATTAATTCACCATTCAACACACTTGTCTTTTTTTTCATTCTAAGGATTGATCTCAACGCCTTGTGCAGAAGAAGCATGTGTGCTACCAGTAAGCTACAGTCCTTAGCTTAACCCTGCTTCCTAAGTGGCACATTACTTTAGATAATATTGAAAACTAATTTAATAAATTCCACCAGTCAAGAGCAGAAATAAGTTTTAAAATTCAGGAGAATCTTTATTTACTTGAAGAAAATATTCAGTAGACAATGTTTACTTGTAGGAACAGGCCATGAAATTGATATTCCCTACTTTTCAATTAAATTTTGATCAATCACTTGAAAGAAACATGAATTTTCTTACAATGTTATAAATCATCTCATTTGTTACTTACAGATAAGAATTATATGTTTATATATGCATATCTATATATCAATATATCTACAGATATATAGCTATATAGATATAGAGAGATCTTTTTATGCCCTACACTATATTACATGGGATACATACTTGTGAATATGAAAGAAAAATTATTATTTCATTGGGTCTATAATATAGTGAGAAGGAAAGGTAATAAATAAAAATAATCTTTACTATCCATGTACCCAAACTATATTTTGGTATTCTAAAAACTTTCCATTAATATTTATCCTTACTTTTCATTAAAATTGCATTGAGCCAAGAAATATTATTAATAGGGAGGGAAATATTCTTTAGTCACCTTAAATCAAATGGTACTAATGATTATCCATGACAAAAGTGCAGATGAAAATAACACTGGGATTTCATCTTTGAACAGAAATAATTGCTGCTATCACAATATCAACCAATGACAAATCCTGGTGAGGCTTCAGGGAGAAAGGAACCTTCATCACTGTTGGTGGGAATGTATACTGGTATGATCAGTGTGGAGATTACTAAAAAGTTAGGATTATACTCCCCATTTGACCTTAATATACCTTCCAGGTATATACACGAAAGAATTAAGATTCATATAGCTCTGACATGTGTGTACTCATGTTTATAGCAGCTCAGTTTTTAATAGCTGAATCTTGGAAACAGCCCAAATACCCACCAATGGGAGACTGAAGAGGATCTTTTTTTTTTCTTTTTTTATAAAATGGAGTGTTAATCAGCCATAAGGAATAATAAATGAGAGACATTTATACTTAATTGAAGATACCTTAAGAACTTACTCATAAGTGAAATAAATAGGACACATATGTGTACATATATTGTTTCTGTAGTATGAGAAACTGCAGGTGGAAATGAGTTCCAAAATGTATTATAGATATTGTGAAATAGGAAGAAAATGTTCAAATAGAAAAAGGAAATGGAGTAAAGGAAGATAAAGAGGGGAAAGAAAAATTTAATGGTAAAAACAAAAAAAAGGAAACAAAGCTTATGTGTATAGGACTTTGAGGTGGTAGGGAGAGCAGGGGAATGGGAAAAATGACAGTCAAGATATACCATATGTAGGTGCAAATTCTCAGTGTTGAATGTGATCATAATGTATATATATAATATACCAGTAAACTTCATAAATGAAAAAATAAATAAAATTTTAAAATGAACCTCTGCCTTTATCAACAATACCTATTGGTTTCATACTGTTTATCCAAAATCTTCTCTATCATATTTTTACATACCCTTGGGTTATGAATAAAGATTTACATGTATGTGTGTTATACTCTATTCTCTGAGCTCACTTCCACATATGAGCATTGAAACCTGAGGCAGCAGCATGCAGATGCTTCATGGATTATGGCTAATAAACTATAGCAAGAAAGCCAGAGGAAATCTACTCTCTGAATCATGGTATCAATTTTCATAAGCAATTCTGTAATCTGAAATACATGGGTTAAAACATAAAAGAGACTGGATGCTACCTTCACACATCCCTATTATTTTCCAAGGATATTTAAAAGAACCTGTAGAAGTATATATTGTAGATAATCAAACTGGGCATATTCTAGAGTATATTTCAACTTTTTTTTTTTTTTACAGGGTCTTGCTTTTGTAGTTCAGCCTGGCCCTGAGCTCAGCCTTTAATTCACAGCAATCCTCCTACCTCTCCTCCCCAAGTGCTGGGATTATAGTCATGAGCCATGACACCTGGCACTGTGGTATGTGGTTCTGATTGCTGGTGCACATGAATTTCCACACCCAGCATTGTTGTATGTGATTACTGGGAATTGAACCTGAGCCCTAGCAATCACAAGGCAGTTGCTGGCACCACTGAGCTAAATCCCCAGCACAACCCACTAGAGGATATTTTTAATCTAGTGCTTTAGATGTCAAAGCAAAGCAGTAGCAACAAGATAAAGCTAAACATCCTTCTGCATCCTTTTAACATATATTAGAATAAATGATGTAATTTTTTTGAAACATTTGCTTAGCACTTTTTATGTACCAGGCTTCATGCTGTGAGTTGAAGACATGGATCTGACTCCTTACCAAGGATATTTAAATAACTTAACATGCAAGATAAAACTTTAGAAATATAAAACAATAAAAGAACCAGATAATTAATAAATATGTTGTAGTTGTTCAGAAGAGTAGCTGTGGCTTAGGTATAGCTACCAAACAGCTGAAATGTGATTGCTCTGTAGAATTTGCCCCTAAATGTTCATATTCTAGAAGCTTAGTGCCAATCTGGATAATTAATTTAACAGCATATTTCTTTTGGAAGTGATTAGCACAAATCTCTTAGAATTAGAATAATTTTTTATAAAAGTGAATAAGGCTGGCCCTGATGTCTAACATCCCCATGTGGTAAGTGATCTCATCTTCATGTGTTCCTGTAATTATGATGCCGTATGCCATGAGGGCTTCACAGAGCCCAAAGCGATCCATGACATGCTTTACTCCTTCCCTCCTTCTTACCTTTCTGCCCCCCACCCCCAGGCTTGTCTCTGTCTTTCCTTGTGATTGTGCATTAATAGAGATTGGACTACTTTGAACTACATCTCCAGTGGGAACCTTTATCTTTTTCATTCTGATTCAATTCATCACTCAGGCACTAAGTTGCTAAGTCTGGACTCAAATTTGTCGCGTCTCTGCCTCAGCCTACCAAAATGCTGGACCTACAGGAGTGCACCATAAGCCTATTGCCTGGTTTATGCCATGTTATTAAATCTCCAGACCTGAAAGTTAAATAAATTACTATCCTTTATGAAATACTCCGAGTAACTCTTTTAGCACAGAATGGACCAAGATAATAGTACTCTGAACTGAGACATGCTTCTAACAACAAAAAATAAATACCAAACTCTAGAAACTTAGTATATAAAAAAGAATCAAAATATATCATGACAAATTTTCAATACGTGTTAAAATTATAATATTTTACATTAAATAGTAAAACAAAATGTATTAACATACAGTCATTTTACCAGTTTCTTTTTACATTATAAAGTCCTTATTAGAAAAATCAAAGTCACATGTGTGGTTTGTATAGTGCTTCTTTGTGACAGTAATATTGGTCTGATAAAATAAAAGAGAATACTCTATGAGAATAGTTATAACAAAGACTGCAACATTTCAAAACAAGTGCATATAAAAACGCTTCATGTAATAAAGACAGCTTATTCCGAGTAAGTTCATCTTTATTATTTTGATGAACATATGCACAGTTATTTATGAAATATGAAAGAATAAAATCTTTAAAAGCTATTAATACTTTGCAGGAAGCTAAATGAGAGTAGAAGGAACTTATCTCAATT
>PVIR01020013.1:11364-31277 GCA_004026965.1 Petromus typicus
TTTTTTTTTTTTTTTTTTTTTTTTTTTTTTTTTTTTTTTTTTTTTTTTTTTTTTTTTTTTTTTTTTTTTTTTTTTTTTTTTTTTTTTTTTTTTTTTTTGGCTTTTTGAGACAGGGTCTCGCTTAGTGATTCAGGCTGGCCCTGAGCTCAGCCTCAAACTCACATCACAATCCTCCTGCCTCTGCCTCCCGAGTGCTGGGATTACAGGCGTGAGCCACCACGCCCGGCACTGTGGTATGTGGTACTGGTTGCTTCTGGGTGTGAGTCTCCATGCCCAGTATAGGTATGTGGTTACTGGAGATCGAACCCGGGTCCTTGTGCTTGCAAGACAGGCGCTGGAACCACTGAGCTAAACCCCCGGCCCCTTTTTCAGTTCTTATTTACCATATCTCTAACAATATAATTATCCTGCTACACTTTTTTTTAAATTCAAATTTTCATTGGTACATTACAAATACACATCATCATTGCATTCAATATTGAGAGTCTGTACCAATACGTAACATAAATTGATTCTCATTTTTCCCCTTCAACTACCCACCCTGAAACCCCCCAACTCCTATATACATAAGCTTTGTTACTTTTTATTTATTACCATCACATTCTTTTCTCCTCGTTATTTACCCCTATACCCTCTTTCCTTTTAAATATTTTCTATTTAACAATATCAACTGTATATACTAAAACTCATTTATATCTTTGTTTTCTCATAACAGAGAAAAGATGAGATGTTTACACATTTGTGACCTGTTTATTTCACATATAAGGATGTCCTCAAGACACATCCATTTGTGTATAAATGACTCAGTCTTATCATTTTTAATGGCAGAGTAATACTCCATTCTATAAAAGAACCACACCTTCTTTATCCAGTCTCCTGTTAAGGGACATTTTGGTTGTTTCCAAGATCTGGCAATCACAAACTGAGCTGCTATAAACATAGGTGCACATATGTCATTGTGATACGAATCTTTTAATTCTTTTGTGTGTATATATAATATATATTGAATATTATATATTCATATATAATATATAGTGAATATATAATACATTTTAATATATATACCTAGCAGAGCAATGGCCAGGTCAAATGGGACCTCCAATCCTAGATTTTTGAGGAATCTCCACACTGATTTCCAGAGGTTGTATGAGTCTACACTCCCACCAACAATGGAGAAGGGTACAGTTACAATTTTAAGCTTAGTTCAAAGTGTCCTTCAACCCCCTATTTCCATTTTTTTTTTTTTTAGACAGGGTCTTGCTTTGTAGTTTAGGCTAGTCTTGTGCTCAGCCTCGAACTCAGCAATCCTCCTGCCTCTGCCTCCTGGGTGCTGAGATTACAGGCATGAGCCCAGCAGTCTGGTATGTGGTACTGATTGCTGGTGGCATGACTTACCACACCCGACATTATTGTATGTGGTTACCCAGGGTTGAACCTAGGACCTTGTGCTTGAAAAGCAGGCACCGGAACCACTGAGCTTAAATTCTGGCCTTCCATTCAATTTTGATATTGATTCTCATCATGTGTCTTGTGTCTATTCCCTGTCAGTTTCGCACTCACTCTTGCATAGATCTCATTAGCCTACTAAAAACAATTCTCAATAATATCATTAATGATTTTCAGGTGCCTAAACTCAACTGGATTATTCTTTTCTTATTTCACCTAACTTCTCTTCTTTATTCAGCATCATTCATCTCTCTTTTTTCTGAAGCCATCTATTTTGGTCATGTTGCTTCATGAGAATGGATTTTTTCCCAGCCTCTCTCCTACATTTCTGAGGGCTTCAACCCTGACTCCTTTGTAGATTCATTTTTTTTCCTTTATTATGAAACCAGGAGTTTCAAATGTCTTGGATTCTGTACATTCTTCCTCATGAATTTCATTTGTGCCTTTGACTTCCTTTCTCAACAACATGCCCAAAACTAACAAATTGGTTTTTCCAGCACTAAAAACAGGGTTTGTAGATACCACTATCTCCTTAGTCCTTCTATTTTGCAATATGAAATGAACTTCAGTCTCAACAATACAAAACCAAACTCGTAATCTTGCATCTTCTCTTTAATTTAGTTCTCTAGTTCCTCGATATGCTCACAGGCAAAAACTCATTTTCCACATCACTATCTTTCTTAACATCTAATTTCTAAAAATATTCAACTTCCAATATACATTTTAAATTAATGTATCTACCCATAACTGTCAGAATAGATGCTTCAAAATATTTGTTAACTAACAAGAGACAAAAGATTATTAATAAAAAAGAGGTTTAAAATAAAGACTGAGTGTGCAAAAGATTATTTAGTATTCTGATTCACCTGAGTTGTCTTAGTGAGAAAAATGAGAACACTAAAAATAAAGTTCATATCAGGTCTTTGTTAAATTTGAGCACTATGTCTTTGCAATTGAATTTTAATTTGGAGATACAAAGTGGGCTGTTAAAAAAAAAAAAAACATTATCCTAGAAGCAATATGCAACATGGGTAGAATTAATATTACTGCTAGGGCTAGGAGCATATAGAATCATTATATGGACAGAATAGAGAACAATTATTACTTTAGACTTTTGATAATATTGAAGCATTCAGGCAAGCAGTAATGATGAAAAGAACTACTGTGATGCAAATAATATCAAAAATAGATGCAAGAGAATATGTGTTGTCCCCTCTAAGTTCTGACAGTTACATTGAGCTATCTTGAAGTAAGCGCCTTTATTTGATCATTCCTTTCTGTTATGGGGATAATTCTACACTGTCATTGGCTTAAAATCCATGAACTCAGGTTACCATGTTCTGAAACCTTTGAAATTATGACCCAAAATACATTTTTCCTACATTCCTTGTGAACCGCTTTTCTGATACAGTCAGAGCAATAGCAAGCTAACACACTGATTTTCTTGCTTGAACTTCTAACAGGTTTCTTTATTCATGTCTTTGGAAACACATGAACTATTACAATAACTTTTAGTTTGGATCTTGTTACCCATAAATTCCCATATATGTAAGGGAAACAATCTAGGGTAGTAGAAATGACTACTTTTCAAAAGTAGAATGAAATATGTTCAAGTCTTGGTCCAGTTACCTTTAATGAATTCTATAATCTATTTAAGCTAAGTTTTGTTAATTATAAATAGCAGTTTGTTAGTTACGAGGTTGGAAAATACTGTATATATCTTTCTTCACATGTTTGTTCTTAGTTATTGCTAGAGGTTAACAGTTGTCATCTTTATCATTATTGTTACTCCTCTCATTGTGACCTCATAGTTAGGCTTATTATGTGAACTAGCTCTGACACTGGCTGAGCAAAATACTACATCTGGGTTTTATTTTCCTTCTTTTTAAGTAAAGAAATTAAAGTTAAACTGAAAGACTTTGGAAGGATGAAAGTAGAGAGTAACATATAGCAAAAACTAAAATGCTGAGAAACTACGAATACTCACGTAATGTCATCCATTTCTCTACTCCTTTTTAACTACTATAATCTCTGAAATAATAATAATATCTTACTTTTTTGAGGAAAGGTCTCACTTTGTAGTTCAGGGCCAGCCTGAACCACAAAGCGAGACCCTATCTCAAAAAACCTAAAAAAAAAATCTCACTTGTTTTAGTTACACATTTGTAAAAAATTCACATATTACAATATTAACTTTTTCTGTTAATTGTATTTAAAGAAATGAATAAATGTGTATCTTTTTTATTTTCTCAATTTATTATTTGGGGTGTTTAAACTTTGTTAATGGTATTTTGGCTGCAAAATGTGTCTGCATATACCCATAAAATTTGCTGATCAAGTAAATTGAACCATGGCTAAGTTGAACCAATACTAAACAAAAACCTCCTGTTATCTCCAAACTAGTGATTAATTTTTTAATGTAGAAGATAGCAATATTAAATCCTAATGAAAAATATTCAAGTATCCTCAATGTGTAACCTGCCACACTCAGTGAAAGTATAAAAAACTGAAGTTGTTTCCTTGGTAATATTTCATATAGAAATATTCGTCATCAACTGACATCAAGCTGAAACCAATTGTTTAGTGAGAAACCCATCTTTCTTGACATCACTCAGTCTTGATAAAGACAATATGTGAAACCTTTTTTCATTATGACTAAACACTAAAATTCCTCTTGTAGTTCTCTGTACGATTTATGTATGGCTATAAGCATAAGTCATGAAGGACAATAAAGTATATACCACTTATAAGAATGACTTATTGGCTGTCATACTGTATGTGAGATTTATATAGTACAACACTGTTTTGTCACCTTGTTCCAAAACCCAGAAGAATTTCAGATAATACTTATAGGCTAAAATTAGAGATTAAAACAGGTAGGTTAATTACATGAGGTTTTCATTTTATATATAAGCACCATGAATGTAACGATTCAAAACAAAGTCATTCTCAACTGCTGGAACTTTTTTTAAAAATTAAAGCATACAATTAGATCAATGAAGCAAAAGTGACCCAAACTCAATGTAACTTGGTTTTTGGAAAAAACCTAAATATTATGAGTGTATATTTAAAACATAATCAAGTATTATTGCAAGGCTGGTTTTGGAGGTAAGGATGCTTATTAAAAATTAAACATCTTTATTGAAGCAAGTCAAATCTCTGAGAGAATAAGAGCACTTAGTTTGTGTCATTTTGACTCCTAATCTGTACAAATGTACACACTAGATGGAACTGTCTTACAACTGAATTTAATTTTATGAGAATTAAATACTCAAATATGCCACGTTTTTTGATATTTCTGTAAGAGAAATAGATAATAAACAGAATCATTTCATTACTTAAATTCACTGAATTCTAATATCCTTGAACTTACAGTGCCTAGTTATGGTGTTATTCTCTGATGTCTTTATGACATATTCCCAGCATGACATATTCTGATCTCAGAAAGTTTTAAGGACAATATAACTCTGCTTGATGACATTTCAGGCATCATCAGACTTTGCACAAGCAGATTTAAAGATCTTGAGTTTCCCCACTGCATTTAGTTGGACAGTGTTTGTGTGTTAGGCCATGTAATTTTATTTTTTCTCAAAATATATGGTGAAATTTAAAAATTGATTTCTCTGAGAATCTCAGATCTCTGAGGCTAATGATTAATAATTTTCAGCATTATATTTCTCACACTGTCATCTATTCCTGCATCAAATCCTACTAGCCACCTCCACTGGCATTTTCCTCTATTAGAATTCAAGTTAACCAGAGGAGATCACCAGCAACAGTAAAAAATCGCAACATTGGATTTCCCTGAGAAGGTCACCTTCTGGAGTGCACGTGTCATGGTATTTTCAGATTACATCTCATTTGATCTCAACGGGACAATTGTCAGTGTCATATACACGCTACAGAGGGAAGAGGTTTAGTGATCATCTAAGACGTGTCTTGTGCTGGTTCAAATTCTCAGTTTCCATTGTGATCATGATGTCTCTATAAAATGTACCAACAAATTCAATTAAAAATGAAAAAGGAATCATTTAACTTGGCCAAAGGAAAAAACATTTTTGTGGCATCATTGAACCTTTCACAAATATGCAGCAGAAAATATAAAAAAAAATACAAGCATGTGGAATTAATTATAGGCAAAGTGTTTTCTGTCTTCTCCAAAATATGCAATTTAATTGCAGAACATTTTGTAATGAGATTAAAGTTATTTGGAGAACAAAAATAAGTAGGATGGAGCCAGTTTCTCATATGCTGGCTGATATCTCTCACTGGAAATAACCCACACACATCAAATATGATATCTTTATTAAAGTGATGTCAGGGGTGTCACATTGCCAAAAGAAGAAACTACATAGTCAAAATGAAAACTGTAGGTACTTTTCAAAACATGGTAAGTTGATCCTTCTTTTCATACAATCTTATTAAAATAATTCTAAATTTGAATCTATTTCTATAATTTTTTTTCAATTGGGCCCCAAGCTACTTCATTTGAAGACTTGTATGTCATATTATAAAATAAAATTGTAGTAGCCACTATTTCTGGAGATACTAGACACTTTATAGTATACCTTTCAAATTAAAACAAATATGAATAGCTCATCCCAGGGACAACTGGGTCTCTTATTAAGAGAGGTTTCATAGGGTGAGAGGAAATGCATGTCTATTTTTAAGTATTTCTAAATATAACTTCAGTAGATCAAATATTGGGAAATATAGAAATTAATATGTGAGGCAATGATGAATTTTCAAAGAAGGTCATTGGGAAGGTGACAAATTTAACAATGACAAGATGCTGATGCAAAGAAACAGTGCTCTAAGGACAAAAGACCTGAAAGAACAGTCTTGGTAACTTATCCTGTTTTCTAGTGAACTGCCTCCATTTTTTTGGAACAAAGGGAAAGAGTAAGAACAAGGCAGAAGTACTAAAATTAAATAAAAAGAAGGAGTACTTTAGAAATAATGTCAAATTCAACATAGTGTGAGAAACAAATCATCTGGCCACCTCCCGAGGCTGGCTCTTTAAGGGTCAGTGAAATACTGCATATCACAGAGTAAAAGATGTATTCAACCCTCCCCTTTCCCCTTGCTCATTCTGGCCATAAAATAAGTTGTGATGTTATCCTAAATTTTCTAAGATTTGGAGTACTTTTTTCTATACTTCCTGCTATCACAAAACTAAAAAGATGTAAAAAATTAGTCTAGAATTAATTACCAACCATTAATGGAAATGTTTTATGGAAATTCAAGCCTTTAGTTGATTTTGATATTTCCACATGTATGAAAATGGCTCAAAATAGAAGTGTATGTGCTTTAAATTTTTTCCTAAGTAATAACATCCTCTAACAAAATTTAATGCAGCATTTATATACCATTGATTTTCCAAATGTTCCTCTTGCTCTCTCACTAATCCTGAGCCCGAGACTTACATACATCATTTTCATTACTTGACATCTCTGCTTGGATTGTAGTTTAGGATGTTTGTAATCTACCTAGTCACTCTAGTTAAGTGACTCATGAATCATCCTTGATTTTTCTGTTTTTTCTAAATTCCATTCTTTCTAGTTCATTATCAAATGATGTTAACTCACCTCCCACAATATATCTCAAATCTACCTATGTATTTGTAACCCACCTCACCAATCGAATCTTAGTCATATAGTTTTTTAGGTTTTTTGAGACAGGGTCCCACTTTGTGGTTCAGGCTGGCCCTGAGCTCAGCCTCCAACTCACATCACAGCAATCCTCCTGCCTCTGCCTCCCGAGTGCTGAGATGACAGGCGTGAGCCACCACGCCCGGCACTGTGGTATGTGGTACTGGTTGCTGCTGGGGTGAGTCTCCACACCCAGTATTGTATGTGATTACCGGGGATCGAACCAGGATGCTTGCGCTTGCAAGGCAGGCGCCGGAACCACTGAGCTAACTCCCTGGCCCAGTCTTACTTATATTTTAATTATATCATTTAAACAGTATCCCAATCTCTTCCCCTGCACCCACTGCTCTCTGTAGCTTCTTTTCCTTCCCAAAGACAAAATATTTTTTTAAGTAAAAGAGATCCTTTTACTCATGAGATTAAAAACCTGCAAGTTGCTGACTATTATTCCAGGAATGAACTGGAAAGTCCAAATTATATCTGTGGCTATGTTTATGAGATATCCACACATATCTTTCTTACCTTTATTCCTTGAACACATAAATTTATTTCATAATTAATATCTATGCTTTGTTACATGTAGTTCTGTGCAAGGGCACCTCTGTTTATGCTTAAGATCTTGGGTAAGTTACCTATAATCAAAAGACCTTTCTTGACCATTGAATTAAATTGTTCTAATTCTGGCCAGGGATTTAGCTCAGTGATTCTGGAGCCCGTTTTGTAAGCGCAAGGACCTGGGTTCGACCCCCAGTAGCCACACACAATACTGGGCGTGGAGACTCATACCCAGCAGCAATCAGTACCACATACCACAGTGCTGAGTGTGGTGGCTCACGCCTGTCATCCCAGCACTCGAGAGGCAGAGGCAGGAGGATTGCTGTGATGTGAGTTTGAGGCTGAGCTCAGGGCCAGCCTGAACTACAAAGCAAGACCCTGTCTCAAAAAAAAAGTTCTAATTCATTATCTGTTATCTTCTCATTATCCATGGCATGTTTTATTAACTGATATCAAGAAAAAGTTCTTCATTGCTTCCCCTGTTTAATGCCTTCCCCCCAAATAAAAATGCAATTTTCATGAGAGAATGGGTCTTGTTTGCCTCATCCACTGCTGTATCCAGGTCCGGAATAGCACTTTGCACAATGTAGACATCTAATGATTGAGTGGAATATAGTTGCATATGCTCTACCTTACCATATGATTTAATATGCTTTCTTCTCCAATTACCATACATAGTGCACTTTTTCTTTATTACACTTGCTACTTCATAATAATTTATTATTGATTGAAATCACTACATATTCTTGTCAGTATCTCCTTGTTTTTATTTAGAACTGTGGACCTAACTCGAGGCATCATATATGTTAGGTGAGGGTTCTACTTGTCTATTCCAGTTGTATATCATGTTTCTCCCCCAAAAGAAGTGTAAGGACCAAAATACAAGGGCCTAATAAAATTTTTTCATCATTGAATATTCAGTCTCTAAATATACTGTGATGAATGCTTGGTGCAGAGTATGAGCTCAATAAACAGCTGGGATTTAAGTAAATTTTTATGGAAAATTTTCAAGAGGAAAATTTTTTTGATTCACATTCTAAAATATGTAATATGTGGAATTAAAGCTTTGGTTATGAAGCAGGTATGTGGGTGGTGTAATAACGACAGTAGAAATGGTTAGAAAATGTAATCAAATAAGACACTATTTTAAGTGTTTCACGTATATTAATTCAATGTCACAATAAATTTATGGAATTTTGACTTCTAACTGCATTTTAAATATTTGTAAACTGATGCAAAACCAGGATATAATGTTTCCAATTTCTTTTATACTGTTACTATTATTACTGTTATTGTTGCTATCGTTGTGTTCTTTCTTCCAACAGGTAGGGCAGGATTTGAATGTAGACTATTTTAAGAATTCACCCTCTTAAGTTATATGCTTCCGTGCTTTTACTACAGGACTTGAGACAAACAGGTTTACATAAAATTTTATTGAGAAATGCATACATTCCCTTTTATGGCTTGCCTAGGTGTGGTTTACCTTCAAAAAGTGCAGAGAGAGAGAAAGTTGTGATTTGTCATATCTAGTCACCTTTTGTCTCAGTTACTCTTTCATTGCTAGATTAAAATAACCAACACTCACAAATTGAGGAAGAAAAGGTTTATTTTGCTTCATGATCTACAGAGGTTCCAGTGCATTATTAACTGTCTCCAAGGCAAGGTAGCTTCGCAGAGAAGAAAGAATTTATCCACATGGCGGCCGGAAGTGGAAGGCGATCAGGGAAGAGGAAGGGATGCAGTACCTTGTACTCCTGTGCTTCCTAGTGACACAACTGGTTCAACCATGCTTCACTTCCTAGATCACATTTATCTATAAAACCTCCAATGGTAATGCACTGACCTTGCTCCACGATTCCGTCACCTCCCAAAAGCCTTACACATGCGAACGTGAGACTTTGGAAGGACATCTAGATACAAACAATAACTCCTTTAGTCCCACAGGCTCCATGGAAAATATGTTCATTATACTAATTTGTTCTATCTTAGACCTCAATATGCACTACATTTATAGCACTAGGAAAAAGAAACTGATACATCCTTGTTATCACTTAGGTGTCATTACGTGAGGGTTACAGTAGCTGCCTGCAGAGTCCGGTAAAGAAGAATGAAAAAGGGTCATTTGGGAGCTGAAATACTACTGGATCCAGACAAAAGTTGAAGCCCGATGCTCACCGACTCACTACACAGTACTTCTTGAATCCACATCAGGAAGCTGAAGGCTCTGTCTGCCCTGGAAAAGTTGAGAGTCTGGCAGAAGCCAGGACATCGACATCCAAGGCAGTAATGTAGACTGGAACTCCTCCAAAGAAGCAGAAGAGAGGCTTCCTTCTTGGATGGCTCCATTCACACCAGTCGTGACCCTTTTGCCCTCAGTAACTCAGCCACCAGCCCAAAAAAAGTGCCGAACCTATCAGATGGGTGTGTCTATTCAAATTCATAACTGACTAACACAGGTATTGAAGAAGACATTAGAATATATTATTTCCTTATCCAGAGAAATTATCAATGTACTGTATCATATCACAGCAACAAAATATGTACCTTTTGCCCAGCACCACCTCCTTCAGTTTCCTTCCTGTATGACTTCAGAGGACGTTTTTTCTTGAGGCAGGCAATCTCTGTAGCATTACCACAATGTAATTCTTCCTATGATGGGCTTTAATTGCCTGTAATTATTTTACATCTGAATTACCATACAGTGCAGGACATTTAGAAGCATACTAATAAAATATCTTATTATAGTGGTTTATTGAAATACTATGCTCGGTCTGAACTTCTGGGAATCACTCTGATAGTGTCTGTAAATCATTTTTATCTCACAGAAGATATAGGTGTAATAGGATCTTGAGTAAGATAGAAACATTCAAATTCAATTCATTCTTATAAAGGCCGAGGGCTTTATTTTTACTAATCTTACTTAGGATCCGATAAAATTTAGATAGCAAATTCACTCATTAGCAATACGGTAAACTGTCCATAAAATTAATAATAAGTCAATATTTTTCTATTTACAATGATTGAAGCTATTATTATTATTCTCACCCATAATATCAGAAGATAGATTAGATGAGGAAATACAAGCTTTGGAGGTGTCAGGTGGACTTTGATCTGAATTCTATAGATATTGGAAGAAGATTGAAATTTGAAAAATTAAGAGTAGAATCTACCTAATGACAACCAACAGTTTCATAAAATCTTCATTAAAAACGAAGGTTTTCAGATCCGGTAAGGACACTGAAAGAACCTCACCTGTACAACTTACACAAGAGGGAAACTTTTAGTCATGTCCCAACACTAACCAGAGTGATGCATATTGCACGCTGTATTGGCTTTGTTTATGAAGACAGATGCAATACATACAAAAACTCCAAAAAGAAAACTATTTACATAAACAAACTAGTTTTAGCAAATGTGAAGCCCAGCATAAGGACATGCTTTGGAGCTACATTCTTCATTTTATGACAGTTGCACATAATCTTTCAGAAACCTGTGCTTGGCCTGTGTCATCTTTCCAAAGGTTGAAACATCTAGCAAAGGAAGTATTTTTATCAATGTAATTTGATTCACTCAGCAAGTGAATATTGCTAAGCATGTTCTCATATCTCCTTTTAAAGCCTATAAATCTGTAAGTCAGGGGACAGGACCTAATACTTCATTTGAGGAGATAAATTTCTTTAAAAACAGGACACTGGCAAAGTGTGGGCAAAATGACCATTTTTTACCACCCTGAAAAGCCTTATAGAAGTTAAACACCGTTTTCATTTGAATACTCCTTCAGTATGGTGTTTCCACACATTCCGAGGCTGTGTCTGGAGCCAAATCAACAATAGATCAAATTATTCCTAATATTCTCAGTATATGTGATTTGGCTGTTTAAAATCAGAGCAATGTCTGCTCGATAAGGAGCTAATACACTTTACAGATAGTAACAGAAGTACCACATGCAGGAAAAATTCTGGTACTTTACAATCTTCCATCCTCCTCTCTTCTTCCCTCATGCATAACTGATCCTTACTAAATTTATCCAAAGTCATCTTGTGGCTTACTTTGGTCTTTTGTATTTTGGCCATTGTTGAAGTTAAAATACACTAAGCATGCTATTAATAATGCACTACACACATAAAGAAAATCTGATGTTTAAGCCATCAAATAATGACATGGGAATGTTACTCAGAATTAGTAACCTCCTAAGAGTGAAGATCAGAAGATAAAAAGTGCACCAAATTAAAAGCAAAGTATATTAGAGACTTAAGTATTAAAACAGAAATCCTAAACTTGCTGGAAAATAGATTAGGTAGAACTCTTGGAGACCTTGGCATAAGAAAAGATTTTATAAGCAAAACTTCAACAGAGTGGCAACTAGCAGAAAGAACCAACAGCTGGGATCTCATCAAATTAAACTGGCTCTGCATGGCAAGATAAACCACCAGCACAGTAAAAAGTCCACCTACAATGTGACAAAAAATTAACTACTGTTTGTCAAACGGAGGCCTACTATCTAGAATATATAAAGAAATTTAAAATGTAAGATGGCCAAAGGTAAAAATGCCATTCAAAAGTGGGCATCTGAAATGAACAGTTATTTTTCAGGTGAAGAAGTAAAAGCAGTAAAGAAATATATTAAAAAATACTCAATGTCACTGGCCATTTCAGAGATGCACATCAAAATAACACTGAGATTTCATCTCATCCAGAAAGAACAGTTGCTACCGAGAAATAAATCAATAACAAATGCTGGTAAGACTGTGGGGAAAAGGAACCCTTCCCCATTGTGGGTAGAAATGTAGACTGGTACAACCACTTTGGAGATTCCTAACAAAATGAAGATTAGATGTCTCATTTGACCCTGCTCTTTCCCCTCAAGGTATATTCACAAAAGAATTAAAAGAATGATACCAAGTGACAGATGGGTACCCATATTTGTAGCAGCTCAGCTGCTGATAGCTAAGTTTTGGAAACATGCCAAATGCTCATCATCTGGAGACCAAATAAAGATGTGTTTGTTCTTACAAAATGGAATGTTACACAGCCATAAAGGATGAGAAATTGGAGACATATGATCAAATGATGCACCTTAAGTCTATATTGATAAATGAAAAAAATAGGACACAAATGTGCAAATACTATATCATTTCTCTACCATGAGAAACTGAAGGTATAAATGAAGTCCAAAATATACAATAAGTATTGTAAAATAGAAAGTACTCCAAGGGAAAGGTTAATTGAGTGTTTTCAAGGGAAACAAATAAGGAAAAGAAAAAATTTGAAGTTAAAAAGTAAATAATGGTAACAAAGCTTATTTATATAGAGGTGTGAGGTTTAATGGAGTGGCAGGGGAATGGGAAAAAAGAATCAAGTTATATCATGTACAGGTAAAAATTCCCAATGATAAATATGATCATGATACACTCCTAAATTTTACCATAAAATTTAAAAAATACACAAATGTATAAAAAAGAAATAACTTTAACTGTATATTACTTCAGGGTCTAATAAGTACATTTCCCAATAATTAAAGTGTGAAAATTCTGTGACCTTATGTCTATAGTGACCAGCTCTTCTGGATAGAAACCTTTTGAAAATAATTAATTCCAAACACATAAAATGTTTCAAAATAGTTAACAACTAACAGTTGACTAACTTGCATCAAGACAAAATGAGAGAAAAGAGAAAGCTCAAGTAAAATGGGACAGAAAGAGAAGATATTACAGCTGATACAACAGAAATAATGTGATATGATAAACCAATACAGACAGTATGAACACCCACAAATTAGATAATTAAGAAATAGGTAAATGCCTAAATTCATATAGTATATCAAATCTGAATATTGACAAAATGGAAAATTTGATAAAATCAACAATGAAAGAGATTTAACCAGTACCTTACATGTAATATTCCATTAAAGAAAAGAAAGGTCAAAATACCTTTGTTGTTGATTTTTCAGAAACATTTAACAAACATAAAATATTTTCTCAAACTATTTGAAAAAATTAGAATAAATTTTTCTAGTTTCATTATTCAAGGCCAGTATTTACATGATAAGAAAGCCATATTAGAAAAGTATCAGAAAAGAAAATAAACTAATTCCTTGATAAGTATAGACACAAAAATCCACAACAAAATAGTAGAAAATATGGATTCAATGATACATTTAAATAATTGTTCTGCATAATTAAATGGGCTTTATCCTTAGAAGACAAGAGAGGTCTCACTTGTGCAAGTCAATAGTTGTGACCTCAGCTATTGACACAGTGAACAAAAAGATGACATATAATCATTTCAATACACAGCAAATGTTTTGATAAAAATCAACATCTTTTGATAATAAAAACTCAATAAATTACAAATAGAGTGAATTACCTGAATACACTAGTAGGCATTTATGATAAATCTGTAGCTAATATCACACACAACAATTCAAATTGAAAATGTTTCCTATAAGATCCTGAACAAGACAATCACATTCATTGTTAGCACTTCTTTGCAAACACAATTATGCAAGACAAAAATAACAACACTCCAATTAAAGAAAGCAGGAAGTGAAATTGTCTTTATTTGCTGATGATACAAACTTAATTCATAAAGTTTACTCCTTACTTATCTCATGTTTGGAAAGTAAATTAAGAAAATGAAAGGCGAATAGCAGAGAACTTATCTTTAAAAACAGGAAAAGAGTATATGCCAAGAGAATTCTTGTGAAAATGTATATAATTTCTTATGAAGTCAGTTTAAAAAATATATTTTTGAAGCAAAATGAGGACTCATTTAAATAGAGGTTATTAATCTTAGAAATATTACTTTATTCTGCTACAACTAATTATGATAGAATTGAATGCATGATAATAACAATTTAATAGATATTTTCTTCAATTAGAAAATGCATTAATTTGTTAAACAAGACTACTAGCTTTAAATCTTATTTTTACACTCTATTTTTTAGTCCACAATAAATCTTTTTGAGAAAATGTCTTGATAATACAAGTGTTCATCAAATTTGCCCTTTTGATTGGCATAATCTTCCTATATTGAGATAGAAACCTTCAGATTCCATGATTAACAGACAATTTCAATGGGAATTCTTGTTGGAATGCAATGCTCCTTGGAAAGAAAATGCATTAATCCATGACTTGCATTAACAATCTTCTCACAATTTTATATAATTTATTCCTAATATACCAATTTCCAGATTCTGAGTCATCAGTGGAGGGAGAAGGGAGTGACACAGTAGATTTTGATGGAAGATCACGCAGTGCAGGAAAGACACAAGTGAAAATCATGTGACACAGCTAATGACTGACAATCATGAGATAAACACTTAATTGACAAAGCCAAGATTGAAGGTTTGGATGAATGAGTGGAAAGGAAGGTGGAAATGTCAAAGCAGCCCATGTGCATGCCAACATATGGCATTACGAACAGATTTCACAGCATCCAACTGTGGCTCAGAAGGCACAGGAGCTGTCCTGCCAGCTGGAAATGATTCCATCTAAGTTGCTTCTATAATGTCTGGAAAAGAAAATCCATATTAATGTCAGAATGAAATGTATTCCTCAAAATGAGGATGAAAAACATCTGCGATCTCTTTCACAATAATCATCAGGCTTCATAGACATATGGAAATAGAGATGAAATAACGGACAATCAAATGTACTATGAGCTCTTGCGGATTCTAAATAATGACTGACTTTTGAACTTTGCATGAAAATCAACTCAATAGTCATCCTGCACATCTCTGATGAATGTTAAATTGCATTGTGCAAAAGTTCATAACTCTGCTCTCCTCAAGCTCTTCCTTATTTTCCTTAGATTATTTCCAGTGTCTGTTTATTTTTTTTTATTAAAGAAAAACCCCAAGTGGTATGAGAGGGAAAGACACACTATTGTAGAATAAAGCTATTTAATTTTTCTTCATCCAGTTACCAGGGAAAAGTTCAGATTTGACGCATATAGAGAAAATGATCAGTTAACCTATATTAATGATTAACTGGACTTCATTTTGGTTTTCTGCTATAAAAATGATAGATGTCCATGGCTTCAGGAAGAATGTACATAATCCATGTGTACTGTCTAATTAATTTGAGAGACTTTCATCTGCAAGTTTGTTTCAAGAATCACTCAGATCCCTACTATCACTACCATCAGCAATCTATCGCCTATTAATGGCACACATGGTTTCCTGTCACATTGTTATGCTTTGTTAAAATAGTGCTTTAAATGACTTTTACTGGCAGCTAATAGGTGTGAACAAGATGCAGAAGAGCTCTGTGCTGCTGAAGGATAGAATCACGAAAGTGGAAGTCTCCACCAGGTGAAGCTTCAGAGAGGTATGTACAGGACTCAGAGATTAATTTTTTTAAGCCAAAGAGAATTATGTATCTTCAATCATGCATGTGAATAATTTGTACCTTTTTATGTATTATACAAAATGGGTATGTTTTTACCTTCATGTCCTGTGCTATCGTGACATCACACTGTATATTGTACCTCCTAGAAGCTCTTGCATTATACACGAAGGCATACGAAGAAGGGAGGAGATGATACTATTTAAATGCACAGGACAACGTCTTTAAAGCTTGTCGGTACATTTTTGCACCACATGCCATGTGTATTCAGTCCAGAGTAACATGTAGTGATCTGCAAGCAGTGTGCTTCCTTTGACCAATGGATACACTGTCCTTTGTTTAATTGGCCAGACGGGGGTTCCTGCCAAAGAAATGTTCCAAATACATCTCTGTTACCTCATCCGTTCTGCTGAATCAGCACACTGTGAACAGTTTTCTTTAAAGTTTCTTCAAAATATTACACACTGGAGGGGATGCTTTCACAAAGGCTGATTCAGCAAGTGGAGCAAGAAGGGAAGTGGGAGATTTATAGGGTTCTTTCAATGCTGGAAGGAGCTGTGGTGATGGATAAAAGGGTAATTATGCAAGTTAGCCTATACATACTGTGTTTCCAGAGAATGAACTTCGGTCTCTTCATTTTGTTAGAAATTAACTCCCTTCAGTCTGGTCATATATCATGTTACGTGTAGCACATGCACTCCATCACACTTACATCTCAATGATACTTCTCACATTAAAGTGCCTTTACATTTGCCATTTCATTTGTTCTTCTCCCTACAATGATTAGCTTTAAAAGTCAGGAATAGATTAGCCCAATTTGACAAGTGTTGAAAATAAGGAAGAGGGAATTTAAGCAGCTTTTCAAAGATTGCATCGTTTCTTATTAACAAATCTGAGACTAGGAAGGGTGCAGGGTTACTTTTTCCAGTCTATGAATGTTTCGATTTACACATTTTTACATGTTTTTACATGCCCGTTCCTGACAGCACAGACACAAGGAGGAAATATATTTATTTTAGCCCATGAATTTTTCAAGGTGCTTTGGTTACCTTTATGAATACATTAGTCTCTGTTCTCAAGGCAGAGTGAGGAAAAGTTTAAATTCAACAGTTTACTTTTCATGCCTACTTTTGACAGTTTCTGATTTGAATATTTGAATTTAGCCATTAATTCAAGCTTCGATGCCAACTTATTTGGAGAGCTACTCAAAAATGTTTCTATCTGTCTCTAAATAGTAGAAATATTTGCCTTTGCTTTAAAGATTTCAAATACTGACAGATAGTTACTTTAAAGTAGATAGTTGTAGGTTTTCATCTGAGACATAAACAGAACTGAATCAAGTAAAAACTAGAGAACTGGTAAAACGCTTTCAGGTGTGTTTGTGATTGTGCTTACAGAAGACTCTGGCACTTGAGTCACACAGAGGAGGAAAGAGCCACCCTCACTGGAAGTAAGCAGACAGTGATCATGCCCTGAGGCCTGGGTTGGACAGAAGAGCGTGGGAATGGAAGTGTTTTGTTTGTTTGTTTGTTTGTTTTTGTTTTTGTTTTTTTTTTCCTGCTGCAGCTGCCACACTCTTCTTTTAACCTTGGACATCAGAACTTCAAGATCCCGCCTTTTGCATTTAAAAAATGAGGCAGAGGCAGGAGGATTACTGTGGGTTGAAGGCTGAGCTCAGGGCCAGCCTGAGCTACAAAAGTGATACCCTGTCTCTAAAATAAAAAAGGATTTAATGTAACAGCTTTCAGGTTCTTGGGCCATCCCATGGAGGGTTGTTCCACTATGAGCAAGTTTCTGTGGTTCTGAGGCTTTGAGCTTGGATTGAGCCACACCCAGGATCTCCAGCTTGCTAAAGCACCATTAAAGTTCATCTCAGCTTTCATAGCCAAGTTAATTTTTCTAAGAAATCCCCCCTCATATCTATCTATGCATAGAGATATGTATGCATGTATATATGAATCTATCTATCTATCTATCATCTATCTATCTATCTATCTATCTATCTATCTTTGTATATTTGGAGAGACTCAAGAAACATGTACACTATATTTCTGGAGTATCTCAGCTTTTGACTTACACTAACAAATACCAACATCAATTTCAAAATTTCACATAATACAGTAGGGAATAGTAAGCCAGAGGATAAACAAATTTTCCTAAAATCTAAAATTAAGCATGAGAATCAGATTAATTCTGCCCTGTTACCATCAAGTAAATAAACTTCCATTCCTAGGAACTTGCCTTTATTTTCATAGAAAAACTTTACAGTCACATATATCCATTTTTTTCTAAATCAGAACATGATTTCATCTATAAGAGAACTTAATTATTTAAAACTCAAATTCATTCATTCAACAAATAAATTATTGTTATGCACAAATTGTAAACTGAGGGCATAGTCCTTATGTACTTCAGTTCTTGCCATCATGCATTTAAAGCATAACTGAGACAAAATAGATAATAACAAAATAATTATATACAATATTAAATTTATAGGTTGTGGATTTACCTCACTGATTCTGGCACCTGTCTTGCAAGTGCAAGGGCCTGGGTTTGATCTCTGGTAACTGCATACAACAATACCGGGTGTGGAGACTCACCCCCACCAGCACTCAGAATCGTGTATCACAGCGCAGAGTGTGGTGGCACTCAGGAGGCAGAGGCAGGAGGTTTTCTGTGAGTTCAAGGCTGAGCTTAGGGCCAGCCTGAACTACAAAAGCAAGACCTAATCTCAAAAATAAAATAAAATTAAATTAAATTAAAATTATAACTATACCATGTACTATGAAGGATTGTTACAAATGTTGAATTTTTAATACACATGTTTTTTCAGAGGAAGAAGTAAGAGCAGCTAAGAAGCATATGAAGAAACACTCAACATCATTAGTCATTCGAGAGATGCAGATGAAATCAACACTGAGATTTCATCTCACTCTACAAAGAATGGCTGCCATTTCTGAATTAGCCAGCAACAAATGTTGGCAAGGCTGTGGAGAATTAGGAACCCTTCTCCACTGTTGGTGAGACTGTACACTCGTACAACCCCTGTGGAGATCAGTTTGGAAATTCTTCAAAAAGCTAGGATTGGAGGTCCCATTTGACCCAGCCATCGCTCTGCTAGGTCTATACACACAAGAATTAAAAGACTCATATCACAGTGACATATGTACACCCATGTTTATAGCAGCTCAGTTTGCTACATCTTGGAAACAACCCACATGTCCATCAACTGGAGGCTAGATAAAAAAGCTGTGGTTCTTCTACAGAATGGGGTACTATTCTGCCATTAAAAATGATACATTTAAATCATTTATACTTAAATGGACTTACCTTGAGAATATCCTCATAAGTGAAATAAATAGGTCACAGATAGGTAAATATTGCATCTTTTCTCTGGTATGAGAAAATAAAGATGTAAATGAGTTCAAGAATTATATGTTATATATTATAAAATAGAAAATGCTCAAAGAGAATTGGGGTGAAGGGGGAAAAATAATGAGATTATAACAAAAAAGAAAGGAAATAAATTTTATGTAGATAGGGGGTGGTAGGGTGGGTAGAGCTATGGTAAAAAATGAGAATTAAGTTGTGTCATATACTGGTACAAATCCCCATTGTGGAGTACAATCATGATGTGTATATGTAATGTACCAATAAAAATTTCAATTTAAAAAAATAAAATAAAATAAATATAATACATGTGTTTGACATAATCATGGGAAACACACAGTTTCCTGGAAGAAATGCTTTGTGAGTCAAGCTCAGAAAAGTAAGGAGTTAAAAATAAGGGTCTTGTGTAAAATATTCAAAACAGAGGAAATAGCATACATAGAGATAATACAAGGTGATACATTTATAGATTAGATTATTAGTCTTTATACTGTTCTAGGACAAAAGGATAATGGAAACTTAC
>PVIR01020014.1:0-31172 GCA_004026965.1 Petromus typicus
CAGTTTGTTCGAGACTCTGTTTTCTCCAGCATGTTTTTGGCATCCGTGGCAAGCATCAGTTGGCTGTCAATGTGTGGGTTTATTTCTGAGGCCTCTGTTCTATTCCTTTGGTTTATGTGTTTGTTTTTATGCCAAAACCATGCTGTTTCTATTTACCATAATCCTGTAATATATTTTGAAATCAGGTATTGTGATGCCTTCAGCATTGCTGTTTTTCTCAGGATTGCTTTGGCTATTCAGGGTCTTTGTGCTTATGTATGAATTTTAGGACTGTTTTTTATAGTTCTGTGAACAGTAACATTAGTGGGTCTTCACACTGAGCTATGTCCTCAGTCCTTTATTTTTCATTTTGGGCAGGACATGGTTAAGTCACTACATTCCAAGACTGAGCTTGACTTTGCTATCCTCTGCCTTTGCCTCTCAGGGTGTCAGAATTATAGATGTGTGCTCAGGAAGCATTGATATTTTGATGAGGATTTCATGGAGTCTGTGGGTCACATGATAATATGATAATATTAACAATATTCATATTTTAACAGTATTCTCTCAATCCAAGAATTTGAGGTCTTCCCATATTCTGTGTTGTTTTCAATTTTTTATAATTTTTGTTATATAATTCTTTGCTTCCTTAGTTAGGTTTATTTCTAGATTTTATTTTTGAGGCTACTATGAATGGGATTATTTTCCTGATTTCTCTTTCAGAAAACTTATTTATTGGGTCAATAGGAGAGCTACCAATTTTTATGACTGGTTTTGCATCTCGCTACTCTTCTGAATTTTTCAGTTCTAAGGTGACATCTTTAGTTTTCTGAGTATATAATCATATCACCAGTAAATGAATAGTTGGTCTTCTTTCCTATTTATCTGCCTTTTCTTTCTTTTCCTGACTGTTCTAAAATTTCCATATTAAACAAGTGTGGTGAGAGTAGATTTCCTTGTTTGTTTGGTTTTCTCATTTTAAAGGAAATCCTTTAAGTTTTTCCTTGTTTAATATGTTAGCTATGGATTGTCATGTTTCACCTTTACTATGTTGAAGTATGAACCTTTTGTTCTATCTTTTTTCATGCAAGGATGCTGAATTTCATCAAAAGCTTTTTAGACATTAAGATTATCTTAAGATTTTTTACCCTCGATTCTTTTTATGTTGATTTGTATATATTGAACCATCCTCACATCCACCACAACTTCATTGTAGATGTTTTCATTATGAGCAACCTGACATGTTGATTTTTAGATATTATTTGGTAATATGTTTTATGAAACCTTTAATTTCTAAAGTACTGTTCTATTGTCTTAAAATTCATTGAAGGATTTAATTCTATCATAGGTAAATACAGCCTGGGATTATTTAAAAATGATTGTATTTGTCTCTTATTTCCTGCTAACTCCTGCAGTTATGTTCCTTGGATTTGATTTTACAGAGAAAATAAATTGGCTATTGAGCCACTTTTGAACATTTATATTGGGCGCCCAGACTCAGAAACAAGTATTAGTATTAGTTTGTGGTGAAAATTCTAAATTTTATACTCAAGCCTAAACTAAAACTGCCAAGTGGTAAGTGAAATACTTGCTTTTGGAGAGAACTACTTTCACATTTCCAGACACTGTGCCAAAGTTTATCTTTGTGACTTCTCAAATATATTTTTACTGAAATTAAGTAAAGGTTAATAATTTCTCACTCAAGTAATATCCATATCCTTATAGCAAAACAAAGCACAATCAAACGAAGTCTTAGAGAATCCCAAGGCATCGGTGCTCTTGTGATTCATTCCAGTGACCTGGTTCTGAGGTATTATATGATTCTTAAATGTGTGAGGTTCTATGTCATCACCTAGGGAAAGATCTTATTACTTCTTTGATGAATTAGATGAATTACAGTTGATGAGTGAGAGTAAAGTTAGGATTCTACAAAAGCAAGTGAAGATATCCAATATATTGGAAACTAGTTTAGACTCTGATTTAGCTCAATTTTATTTTATTTTTCTTTTGCAGTAAACATTACTATCTTCGGAATATAAGTTAAGGAATAAGAGGCAAGGAAGAAAGGACACTCATCTTGGAAAGATTCAGAGCACTTTGAAATTTTCAATGAATGTAATGCTAACTGCTAACACTCCCTTTGTCACCAGAATGGATGAAGTGCTTCAAATTTAAATTGGTAACTAGATGTCTCCTATCATGTTACGTTTCCACCTAGAACTTTATGTGGCTTGAGAGGATTCAAATGTTTACAAATGCCAAACTGTAGCCAAAGTTTGTAAATTTACCTCTTAGCATTGTCAGGCTTTATTTGGGTCTTTTATCTACCTTAATGTATTTATTTAATTGATTTTTCTCTTTTGTCCCTCTCTACCTTTTAGAAAAATCATCTTGCAAAGCTGTGAGTCACAAATAGGGGGAAAATTCCAGAGGAAGAACAGGGGAAAGGAATTTGGCATAACTATATATATTTTTTTCTTATTAAATTACAAGGACAGTTAGATTTCAAATACAGTGGGATACAATTACATAGATGTAATATTATTAGTCTTCTTAAATCTTCTTGATCTTAGGCTAAAATTACTTCAATGGATGTTTTGCAAAGACTGAAAGTTTATAAATTCTTAATAGTATCCCAATGAGCAATTACAACTATTCACAGGATGTTATTAATTTGATTTTGAGGGATAATCATTTCTGTACTTGAGCCACTATGTATTAGTAGTGAGTGTATGGTATTGACTAAAACTAGTGCCCTGCTGTGGACTATAGATGTAAAAAGTCACTAATTGCATTATCTTATTGTAGTCCTGATGAGTGTAAGGAATACTGGGTCTGTTTGAATTGAAACCATTCAATTTTATGAGTATGATCTGGAATAATTCATGTTTAAAGGATGAATATTATAATTACTTTTCCCCTTACTACCATTAACCATGATAAAAAAATATCCCAATGGAGGGGCCGGGGAGTTAGCTCAGTGGTTCCAGTGCCTGTCTTGCAAGTGCAAGGGCCCGGGTTCGATTTCCCGGTAAGCACATACAATACTGGGTGTGTGGAGACTCACCCCAGCAGCAACCAGTACCACATACCATAGTGCCGGGCGTGGTGGCTCATGCCTGTAATCCCAGCACTTGGGAGGCAGAGGGAGGAGGATTGCTATGATGTGAGTTGGAGGCTGAGCTCGAGACCAGCCTGAACCACAAAGTGAGACCCCTTCTCAAAAAAAACCTAAAAAAGAAAAATATCCCAATGGAGATTTTTAAAAAAATTTCTCCAATTGCAGTTAAGACCTCCACATGCGGCACAATGCTTTTCTGTGATCTTATCACTGATAGTCATGTAGGTGCATTTAACCCTTATAAATGTCTTTCTTCTCTAAATTATCTTCTTTCCAGTCTTGTGCCATTTTTTAAAATGTTCTAATGTTCAAGAAAGAAACTTTGAAACATAGGAAATTAAGGCACTCAGTGTTCACTTATTCAAAATAATGCATAGAAAGCCACCAAATTTCCTGCCTTTTCTATTAATCACTTGCTTATCTATTTAATTACATCTTCTATAATTTTATATAATGTTTCATTATCAAACTAAAAACAGTATCATCACAATTTTGTACCGAGATGTGTTTATGACGCTTATAAAACTCCTAATTCCATTTAAATTCATTTAGTGATGTTTGGTTGCTGTGGATGGAATCTTTGAAACCCACAGATAGTTCTCTTTTTCTAATCATTAATTTTTTTTTGCACTGAATTTGTTTTGAGTGATAATATTCCCAACGAACAGATTAGATTACAGCTTTACCTTTTTAGTTATATAGATTGTAGTCATAAAACTTGCAGAATTTCTAATTTGCATATAACTAGCAATTCAGATTTTCAATTGCATGTACTAACATGGCCATTTTGTAGTAACTAAACTTTAAAGATTGACATCCTAGCCATAAAATACTACAGTTAATCACACATCCTGTTTTAGTTAAGTTCATTTCATTAGTTGTAAACTATGGCCCTTCTTGATGAGAGCATTTATTGTAGGAAAAAGGATCACTTCAATCAAATGGTATCTGTCTAGAATCTTAAACTCTTAAAGCTTGATAGACCTTTAAAACACCCATTACAATATCTGTCCTTTATACAGGAAAGCCTATGTGTAATTTGCTGAGACAAAGCTGAATATAAAATAACAGTAATTTATATATATGGGGGGCTTACTATGTACCAGGCACTGAGGTTAACTTTTAATATATTGTCTTAGTCCATTTGGGGTGCATTAATAAAAGTATATTAAACTGAGTGGCTTATAAATGGCAGAAATTTATTTCTCACAGTTCTGGAGACCAGGAAGTTCAAGATCAAGGCTCTGGCAGATTTAGTGTCTGAGGAGGGCTGCTTCCTGGCTTCTAAGTGCTTCATTTCACTATGTTCTCATTAGGCAGAAAGGGCAAACCTGTATTCTTGAGTTTCTCTCTTACAAACCCTGAAGTTTCTTGAAGTTTCTACTCTCACAATGTAATCACCTACCAAAGTTCCCTCCTCCAAATACCCCACATCGTCAACATTCATTTTGTAACAGTTTATGTGCATGATGCTTCAGGCTCACAATAATCTGTGACATAGGTCCTAGCATGAACAATTTTCACTTTACATATATATGAGGAAACTCATTCTTGAAGAATTTAGTTGCCCAAATTAAGTGGCCAGTTAGTGGTAGAACTAGGACTGTCTAACTGCATAACCTGAGCTCTTAACCAGGATTTTTATTCTAGTTTAAAAACTTAAACCAATCACATTACAGTTGTTTCTTCTTTACCTCATTGTAAATCAGAAAGTGTTTTTATTGGCAGTATTTTACTGCATCTCTGTACAATTATGCTTCCTTGAGGTATGTATTATGTTTCTTCTGTAGCATCAATTTTATTTGGTCAATAATTTCTGATCGTTTTGTGTTATAAAAATAAAGATGCTATCATAAAACTTAAACTAATTTGGCCTTTGAAAAAGGTTAACTTAGTCTACTACAGTGTAAAGTTAAATTACTTGAAATTGATGGTTATTCCTTTATTTCAGTTAAGATGAAGGGGTAGAAGACAGAGGATAAGTGATATAGGTGGGGAAAAATAAAAGCTGAGCCTTGTATTAATTTGTTTTTCCTTGAAGTCTTACTTGCATGCCACTTTTCTCTTTATGCTTACAAGATTCTTAAGTGTTTTGCAATATCAAAAGGTGATACTACCATTAAAAATTAAAATGACAGTGAATTTAGAGACTTTAATGACATATATTTTCTTTTCATATTATATAATATACAGTTGCTTTCACATAGATACTTCTAATTGTACTAACTGTAGAAAATAAGTACAGTAAAACCTACTATCAAGTTATAACATAGTAATATACACACACACACACACACACACACACACACACATATATATATATATATATATATATAAAATACATAATAGATATACTATTCTAAGATTTAGGTGGCTAGGCAAAGAAGTTAGAATATGTAAAACAATTTTAAAAGAGTTGACTAGCAGAAGGAATCATATTACTTATTTAGAAGACATATTGCCACACTAATCCAGACTAGTAATCACAGTAGAATGGATATATAATTGATAGCTGGGTGGGGTGGTATTTAGGAAGGCTGAAACAGGAAGACTGCAGTGAGTTCAAAGTCAGCCTTTACTGTACAACAACAAGAGCCTGTGTCAAGAAGTAAATAAATTAATAAATAGATAGGAAGGAAGGAAGAGCCCAAAAGGAGCCCCACATGAATATTACCATGCTGCTTTAATTTTATAAAAGTATAAAGGCAATTCATTGGAGGATGTCTGTCTAACAGATGCTGCAGGCACTTTTGGATATGTATAGAGGAAAAACAATAACCTCCGTATATAAGTCTCACACCTTATAAAAATGAGTTATAAACTTACACAGAAAATGTATAGAACTTTCAGAAGTAAACATAGGAGAAAATATTAATAACCCAGAGCTTGTTAAAAAAGGAAGTAGATCTGATAATCAAAGCACAGCCTGTGTGTTAAATTTCTATTAGCATAACAAAATGCATGACATAATCAATTTTTAAAAAGAAAGGTTTCTTTTGGCTCCTAGTTCTGGGCACTTTAATCCATGTTACACTGGCACTGTTGTCTGACTGTGGCACAGCAGTACATCACATTAGGGAGGATGTGGTGAAGCAAACTGCGCAATTTATGATAATCAGGAGGCAGGAGAGAGTAGGGGAGAAGGATGGTAGGTGTGAAGGTCCCAGTATCCCCTCCAGGGGAATGACCCAGTGACAGTAGACCTGCCAGTAGGCCTAGCCCCTTAAAGTTGCCCACACTTCAGCATTAAGCTGAGGACTGAGCCTTTTAACATTGGCCTTTGGGGAGTGTTTAAAATCCAAACTGTAGTACAAAAAAGAAAGCTAACTTCATCTTCATCAGCATTGAAACTTCTGCAAACAAAAAGAGTAGGAATTAGACTTACTGAGTTTTGAGTTGCTTGCTTTTCCTTCTGAAGTTAGATTCCAGGTTCTTATCTTGAACAAACAATTAGAATTGAACAAAACAAGCAAAAAGTAATGCCAAAGTTTATTTTAAAAAGTAAAGGTGGCCAGAGATTTAGCTCAATGGTGCAGTGCCAACCTGGCAGTTGTGAGGTCCTAAGTTCAATCCCCAGCACCAAAAGCAAGAAAGAGTAAAGGTAAAGAAGAGTGAGGGAGAAGCTGGCTCTGCAGAGTGATCTTAGGCCAAGTAAAAGTGGAAAAAAACAGGACAAAAGTACACCCTGGAGAAAACAGGGCAGGCTATATGAGGAAGACCTTGATAGCAAGCTCTTCTTGGTGTCTGGATACTGTACAAATCTCAGGGAAACCTTCGAGAACCTGTATAAAGGAATCCTGAGATGAGTGCTTCTATCCTGGGCCACAGGCTGACTTCAGGTCTAGGCCTTCCTATTGGAAACCTGTGGGAGCTCTAATGAGATGTCAGTGTGGAGAGCTTTGGGCACTGTTCTGAGCATGTGTTCTGAGACCTTGTAATTAACATGTAGCGCTTACTCCCCCACCCAGCTTTGCCATGCTCTAATCTCCTATGCTGGGAACATTAGAAATCTGACTCAACATCTGGGCAGTAATAGTCCTTAGCAGAATCTGTCTGATAAAATGATTTGCAAACTAACATCTATCGAAGGCTTGCAACATCCAGAGGGAAGACTAGCAAGGAAAAGGGTGCTTGAATTAGGTTATTTTCAGCTTTTATCGTGGTAGTAGCCATCTATCTATCATCACCAACCTAACCTCAGCCCAGTGGCAGGAAGCCAGGTAGATGTTCTTGGAGCAGCTTGCAGAGAATTTACAAGGTGAATGCAAAACACCCACAGCTCCAGATTTCAAAGAGCTGATTACTAATCAGTGCTTCCCAAAATAGAGCTCAATAAAATAAAATAGGCAGGTAACCTCTCCTTATTGTTTCAACCCCCCCAGCTGAAGTGAAAACAACTCTTTTACCTCCCCCTTTTCATTTTTCTCTTTTCCTTCTTTTGTGATCCAAATATTTAAGACAGATATTCAAAATCAACTGCATCTTTGAGGAACATTAAAGAGGAACTGTGTATGCCCAGGGAAAAGTACAGGCTCAGAAAAGGCCTTCAAAGACCTGACATTTACATTTCAGCCTGCTATTTGCACAACCAGCCTACCACAATTAAAACAAAACAGTAAACCCTCAAAAAAGATTGGAATCTGATTTCCATAGTCATATTAGTGAACTCTCTGTTACTGTAACAAATTATATGATACAAGCTCCTTATCAGTTAAGAGAGTTTATTTTAGCTTATAGTTCTGGAGCTTCACGTCCAAGATGAGGTGACCTCATTGGTTTGGGCCTCTGGTGATGATAACAGAGCATGTCAGAGAGAATGGTCACATCTCAAGGCAAGAAATAAAGCGGGATATGGCCTCACAGTTGTCTTTGAGTCTACACCCCCAGTGACCTAAAGTCCCCCCCACTAGGCCCCACCTGTGATGTTCACAGAAACTACTAATACTACCACCATAGGTGCCAACCTTTTACTTTTGTCCATAAGTCTAAGACTTACAAATAAAAACCTCAACAAAAGTAAATGTTGTGACAATTATAAAAGCTAGTGTTATTATAACAGAGGTTTAGAACTGTTTTCTTTTTTTGCATGATTTAAGAAAAGAGTGAATTTTTAAGAGTCTTAACCTAAATTATGACTTTAGTTCATAACTGTATTTTTTGTTCTACATAATTTAAGAGACTGATATTTATTTATTTAGTACCAGGGATCAAACTCATACTCTGTGTTCATAAATTAGAAGACTTTTAAATTATTAAGATACAGTACTACCAAAATCATCTATAGATTTAGTACAATCCTTCTCAAAACCCTACTGATGTTTTTGTAGAAATAGGAAAAAAAATCATTTTACTCTCCATATGGGATCTTAAGAGACCCTGAATAAGCAAAAAATCTTGAAAAAAGAGAAACAGCACTGGAAAAGTCACAACTCCTAATTTCAAAGTGGACCACAAAGATAAAATAATCAAAACTGTTATAGGTACAAAAACAAATTAATGAGATAGCAGAAAAATAAACCCTCACTTATGGCAAAATGCCTTTTTGAAAAAAATGTTTTTTGAGACAAAGTCTCATTATATAGTTCAGGCTGGTTTTGAACTCATTATGTGGCCCATGCTGGCCTTGAATTCATGAGGAGCCTCCTGCCTAGCTTCCCAATTGCTAGAATTACACCTTGCACCAGCATCCCTGACTTGTAAAATGATTTTTGACAAGGGTGCTGATCCAGTTCAGTAAAGGAAGGGACACTCTTTTCAATGACTAATGCTGGAAAGTGGAATATCCACATGCATAGAATAAAGTTACACCTTTCCCTAATACCACAAAGAAAGACTATGGATCAAGACCTACATGTAAAAATCTTTTAAAAATACTTAGGGCAAAAGTTTTCATGGCATCATATCTGGCAGTGACTTCTTGGATTCAATAGCAAAGGCACAAGGAACAAAACAGACAAATTGGACTTCATTAAAGTTTTAAAATTTTGTGTTCAAAAGCATTATCAATGAAGAAAATGAGAAAAGAGAGACAATGTATAAATCTCATACATCTAATCATATGATTAATATTCAGATTATATAGAGAACCCTTCAAACTCAATAACAAAAAAGCAAACAGCCTGATTAAAAAGTGGGCAAGTTGAATGATATTTTCCAAAGATTAGTACATATCTAATAAGCACATGAAAAAAAGCTCATGTCATTAAGGAAATGAAAATCAAAATTATATTGGAACACCACCTGGCATCCATTAGGAAAATGTGATAGATATATAAAATTCAAACTGCAAAGGAAAGAATTATAATGTATGCTACAACATGGATGAATTTTGAGAACATTATGCTTATTGAATTAACCAGTCACAAGGTAAATGCTATATGATTTCAATTATGTGAAATATTTAAAATAGTGAAAATAATAGAGATTAAAAATAGAATGATGGTTGCCAGAGACTGGGGGAAGGAGTGATGAGAGTTATTCAAGGGAATGACAGTTTTTTTCAGTTTTTTAAGTTGAGGGTATTCCAGGGATAGCAGTGATGATTGCACAAAATGATTTACCTATTACCACAGAACTAGACAGTTAATAGTGAATATTAGGTTGTATATGTTTTACTCCAAGCATTAAAATTTGAAAGAATAAGTCTGTGCAGTATTTGTGTGTGTGTGTGTGTGTGTGTGTGTGTGTGTGTGTGTGTGTGTGTGCATGCACATATGAGTGAGAGAGAGACTTGGTCACCAGTCAATTTTACATTATTTATGTTGTAATGGAATTCTTAAAAGTTTTGCCATCAGCTTCTATTTTTAAAGTCAGAAAATTATTTTTTTGTTTTTTCAAAAAGTACACCATAAAAGGGTTGGTGACATTCTCTGCTCAGTAATGGAGATAGAATGTTGTGCGATGGCTTTGTTATTACTACTTATTGTGCTACTGTCTTGTTAAATCTGCATTGTGTTTTAGAAGGATATGATTCCATTATTCTTTATTTTTCATATGTATTTTTAAGACTTATTGATAAAGAAAAAATTGTTTCTTTGGGCTTGCATCTACTCCAGCATTAGATTTTTATAGAAAAATAATTGCAGCAGACATTCTCTGATACAGTAAATGATCAAAAAATGAATGTATAATGTAGTAAAAATTCTTCCTCCACATTTGAATTCAGCAAGCTGTTAATACTTTAAAGTAGTGATGGCAAACTTTTTAGAGACCGAGTGTGCAAAGTGCAACCCCAAACCCAGTTATTTATCACAGAGTACCAACATTCAGATTCAGTTACATCTGAATGTGATGCTGGTGCCAACAGAGAGGGCTCTGTGTGCCTGCTATAGCACCATAGACTCCCTAAGGGGCTATAAAATAAGGGTCCAGTCATGCTAGGTGGAAGAGCTCTCTTCTGTTTTTTTGAATTTTTGTAATTGGGGGTGTTCTTTTGTTGTAGTATGAGGGATGCGGTATTGAATGTAGTATAAAACACAGAGGCATCCTACTACTGAGCAGTATACCGAAACATTTTTATATTTTAGTTTAATAAAGGATCTTGCCATGTTGCCCAGACTGGCCTTGAATCTACAATCCTTCTGTCTCAGCCTCTAGAGAATCCAGGATTGTAGGCATGTGCCACTGCTTCTGGTTTCTCCAGAGTTCACCTTTGAAAATACAAGATAATCCAAGAAAAGCATGTTTATCTGGAGTGGGTTTTTTGTTTGTCTTTTTAGAATTTGCTTTACCTGTAGTCAAGTACAAGAGTAAGGAGGGATGGAAGAAAAGGTAGGGACCTGCACTAAAGGAGATTAGTGGGGATTTGGGGAACATATCTTACCCTTTGATTCATTGTGCCAACTATAATTAGTAGTAAAAGTTTTAAGTGTATTGTAATCATGTGGAATATTACTAAATATCCAAATGATTGAAGAGCATAATAAATTGCAGACATTCCCCTTGTTTCTATTTCTAGAAGGTAGATTCATTCACTGTATTTTCATAGCAGGGAAAACCTGGGGAATCTGTAAAACTAATTATAATAGACAGTGCAGTCATTTCCAGCCCCACCAGTGCTGTAATTCTAAAGTAACTATCTCTGTGTTCTAGCAACAGAATAATGGAGGAAAATAATAGCATCATCATTCTGTGTTAGTAAGAATATGGAGACATAGAAACCTGTGTGTTGCTGGGAAGTATGTGAGAGGCTGCAGTCACTGGGAAAAAGTTTGGTCTTTCTTCAAAAAATTAAGCATAGAATTAGTGCTGGGTGAGATGTATATATACCTATAATCCCAGCACTTGAGATGCTGAGGCAGGAGGAGCAAAATAATCCCAAATTAAATATAAAGAAGGGATTAATTAACAATAGAAATCTTTGAAGTAGAAAACATAATCAGTAGAGAAAGAGTGACTAAAAGTTTGTTCTTTAAGAAGATGAACAAAATCAAAACTCTTTGTATTAGTTACCTTTTTGTCACTGCGACCAGGTATCTGAGAAAAACTCAAAGGATGAAAGATTTCTGTGGATCACATTTTCTGATGCTTAAATCCATAGTCAGTACCTTCCTCTGCTGTGGACCTGAAGTGAGAGGGAACATCATGGGGGGAGGCTGAGGTAGGGGGAAGCTGCTTGCCACATGGCAGCTAGCAATCAGAGAGCAAAGATAGGGCCAGGGAAAAAGAGCCAAGGACTAGATGTAATCCCTAAGTCATGCTTTCAGGACCCAGTCCCTTAGGAAGGCCCTACCTTCCTGACTTTTCATCACCTCCCAATAATGCCATCAAATTATAGTCTTATCAGTGGCCTACTCCACTAAAGCCCTCATGATCTCATCTTCCTGTCAACAAATTAAAAGACAATCCCCCATATTATCATCTCAATAATTAGATACTACATCAATTCGTGATAATAAACATCTGTAATTAAGAGAAGGAATCTCCTCAATTATAAGGGGCAAGTATGAATATCTTACAGGTATTTACTGTTGAAAAACTGAATTTTTTTTTCATATTAGAAACAAACCAAGAATGTCACAGACTGTTCAGTAGGCAGGAAGAAAGATACATAGTGCTGCTGCTACCTTGGTACTCTTTGACTGCTGCCTGCAGGTGTGTTGAGTACTAAAAACAGTGAGCACCAAACAAATATGTTGGCCAGTGAGCATAAGAAATCATGAGGCAATTGATACCAGGAAGTTCTAGCTTTGTGTATGTGTGTGTATGTGTGAGTTGTGAGTAACAAACCCAGGACAAAATTCATGCATCGGAAACCATCAAGTACCAAATCTGGTGAATTTTATCCCAGCTGAGTTCCGGGCTATGACTATAAAGGAATGCAGATTGAGCATTTTCCTTTCACTGGATCTATTTTAAAGTAAATGATCCTGGGCCGGGGATATAGCTCAGTGGTTCTGGCACCTGTCTTGCAAGCGGAAGGACCCGGGTTCGATCCCTGGTAAGCACATAACAATACTGGGTGTGGAGACTCACCCCAGCAGCAACCAGTACCACATACCACAGTGCCGGGCATGGTGGCTCAGGCCTGTAATCCCAGCACTTGGGAGGCAAAGGCAGGAGGATTGCTGTGATGTGAATTGGAGGCTGAGCTCAGGGCCAGCCTGAACCACAAAGCCAGACCCTGTCTCAAAAACCTTAAAAAAAAAAAAAATAAAGTAAATGATCCTTCTCTTTTAATTGCTTGCCATTCTGTATAGTCTCTTCACCTAAGGAAATCAGGAATGTCTTCAAAGACTGCTAAAACCGAAGGGATGAAAGTTGTCTTATTTATTTATTTATTTTTTAAGGAGGTCTCCATCATACTGCACACACAGAAAAGAGAAGTAGGAGTTGCATGTGATCACCTTTGCCAGCTATCTGTGAGTTTCTAACGTACATTCTCATCTGTCTTTGAAGGATTATCTATTGCAAGTTGTTCTCTCACTTTCCTTAAAGCAAGCGCTATTATTCTCCCTGAGTCTTCTATCACATAGCAAGAGCGTTGGTGGAAATTGCATTTCCATAAAAAGAACTGTGCCACCTACTCTTCAAATGCCACTGATTAAGAAAATCATTGATTGATTTTTCCTGGGGAATAAATTAGGCTTTCCTCTGAGAGGGAAAAGAAAGAAATGAGTTGTAAAGAATGAAGATGGCTGAACATTACAAGGGAAATGTTTATGCAGTTTCCATGGAAACAACATGTGGGCATTCAAAACAGGAGCTTATATCTCTTCATTCCTCAAATATAAATCAGATATGGGTTGCATTTATTCTCTTTCTTGGCCTAAATTTAGTCTGACGTGTGAGTCTGACATGTGGTGGTGCAAATTATGCTCCTACTTTGGTGTATTTGCCTAATGTTTGCAGGAATCTGGCAATATATGGGCTGCCATGTTTTAAAATCATATACACAAGACACAGAAATAAAATTATGGAAACAATTTCAACAAAAAAATTCCTAACAACAAATGACAGCACAATCAGTGCCCTTTGCAGGGCTGCTGAAACTGATTTCATAATGAACAGAGCTAATTTTTCTTTATTGGAATGTGCTCATAGTTTGGATTTAATTGATACCAACTAATTTTTTGTGGTTGGTGTCAAATGCAGAAAATGCATAGCTTGATAATTTATTCTCATTTAACATGTGTTTTCATCTTTTGAATAGAGTAAAACAAGTGTTTCTGAATGATTTTTAGACCTTTCTGGCATGAAGCATCAGTTGCCTTAATTTCATGTTTCATAAGTGATGTATGATAGACATCTAGACAAAGCATACATGAGTTTTGAAGATTCAGAGAATTTGACAGAACTCAAAGTTTGAATTTTTTCCAGTAACTAATTCCAAAGATAATGCAAAAAATTCAAATCCTGTCTGCAGCCACTGCTGTTTACTGAGCTCACAAAGAATAGGAAACTAAAAACTACTATAATAGGCTCCTTTCATGGAAATCTGGGTATTATTCATACAACTCCAATACACACATGCCAACTTTGTTAGCCATTTCCTAGTCCATTCATTTATCACCCTGTGTATTTTCTCTTCTATTAGATTTCCTGAAAGACATGCAGTTAGTGAGCAGATAGCCCAGAGGCATGATGTCTTATTAAAGTAATAATTGGTAATATTCCAGTAAATTTAACTGTAATTTAATGAGACCAAATAGCTGTACAGATTCAACAATGGGAAAGGCCTAATCAGAGAAGGCTTTACAGAGGAGGTAGGATTTAGGTCAAAGTTTAAAATGTAAAGATCTTTCTAGAGAGCATTTTGACAATATGATATCAAAAGTTTAAAAATTTATATTTTTAAACCAAAAATTTTATTCCCAGGAATTTGTCCTAAGGAAATAGTTGTGTAAAATGATTAAATTAGAAGAATGTTTTCTAAACTGTTTAAAGTGAAATATTATTGAAAATAACTCAAATATCAAAGGAATGGATAAATTTAGGATACATCCAAAATATGAGACTGTATAGGCATTTCAAGTGATGTTGCAGAATTTTTTTATTTATGTGGAAGAATATTTCTCATTTATCATTAAGTGAGAAAAACAGTAATTTGATGGAATTGTATTGAAACTATAGATCATTTTGTGGAAAATTGACATACTGTGTTGGGTCCTCTGATTGATGAGTAAAGTACTTACTAGGCACATTTATTTAGCTCTTGAACTTTTTCAATTCGTATTTTATACTTGTCTGCCTGAAGCTCTGATACTTGTCTTCTTAGATTTGGGTCCAAGGATTTATTTTTTATCATTTTGTTTGTTTCGGAGCTGATCTGAAAAGTATTTATATTTTTGTTTGTCAATATATTACTCTTATATAGAAATGCAGTTGATATTTACATGTTGATCTTTTATCCTATAATCTTTAAATACACAAATAGCACAATTTCATCTTTTACAATCTGTATGTCTCATCTCTTTCTTACCTTTTGTACTATCTAAAGCTTTGAGGATATGTACACTATGAATGATGAGGGTATGGACATCTTTGTTTTCCTCTTTTGTAGAAATAGAGGAGGTATGTCCTTATTAAACATAATGTTAGTTGTAGGTTGTTTCATAGATACCCTTGAATCATGGTAGAAGATATTTCCTTTGGTCCTAATTTGTTGCGCATGTTCAGTATGATAGATTTTTTTCAATATGGTGAATTTTGTCAAATAAATTTTCCATATCAATTGATATAATTATATAAACTTTCTTCTTTGAACTAGCTGTTAATATGATGGATTACACAGATGGCTTAATATTGAATTCATACTCCTAGAATGAACCACATTTAGTTATGATGTGTTACTCATTTCATCTTTTTTTTTTTTTTTTTGAGACAGAGTCTCGCTTTGTAGTTCAGGCTGGCCCTGAGCTCAGCTCAAACTCACATCACAGCAGGCCTCCTGCCTCTGCCTTCCAAGCACTAGGATTACAGGTGTGAGCTACCACACCCTGCACTGTGGTATGTGGTACTGATTGCTGCTGGGTGTGAGTCTCCATGCCCAGTATGGTATGTGGTTACAGGGGATCAAACCTGGGCCTTTGTGCTTGCAAGACAGATGCTGGAACCACTGAGATAAATCCCCAGCCCTCTTTTCACATCTTAATAGAATATCTTATATGTGGTTTTTGTGTATATTATGTCTTGAGGGCCACTGACCTATAACTCCTACCTCCACCCTAGTACTGTGGATTGAACCCAGTATTAGCCTAGTTTTGATTAATTGTTTTTAAATGTTATTTTGGCAGCATAGTAAAGTAGATCTCACCAAATGCATTTGTAAATCAGGCTCCCCTGGCTGAAACTGCAGCTCTAAGCTGAGCAGGGAGCTCTCCTGGTGATGAGGAGGTATTCTGAACTGTGCTGCCCTCTGCTTCTGCTCTGAGCTGGGATTTTCTTTTGAGTACTGTGCTGCCCACACCTCTGCTGTGCTATTTGCCTACAGCCTGATCATGAGAATTCTGGGGCACATCATCATGAGCTGGGGTCCGTTTTCTCAGTTGCCTCCTTATATTCTGGGCCAGGCCTCAGAAGACTGAAATGAAAACCCAGCAGTTGTATCAACTTATTCTAATGATGACATTACAGAGTAAAAGTATTTTCCATATTATGGAATAAAGCTGCATGTAGGTTATCTACAGCTGCTGTCTGGGTCATTTTCTGAGCTAAGAGTACCAGGAAAGAAGTAACAGTTGAATGCAAAATTGATGGATCACCCAATCTAAAGTTGAGGATAATCATGACAAGCTTTGGGGATGAATTGCATTCAGAATCATAGTGTATGCATAGAATGAGTAAGGTATTTCTACAAAATAAATTTGTTGTATATCCTTCTTTTGTATCAGCTGAATCTGCCATTCTAGAATTATGAGGTACCTAGGAGAAAGATGGTGTGATATGTGACACTAGACAACATAATGTGTTTCCAGATCACAGTATACAATGTCCTCTTGACCTAGTGTACAGTCTTCAGATAGGGACGAGTGAAAAACTATTTCTGAGAGTGTAGAATGGGGGTGTTGTCTTTTTTCCTATGTGATTTAATTACCAAGAGTCTAAAGCTTAATATGTTGTGCTATATGAATATTTTATGAATTTAACACTGGATAACTGTCATATTTTAATGCCGCTGAAGTTTAGGGATAACATGATACCTGGCTATCCTTTAGTGACTTTATATCTACAAGAAATGTGTATAGAATTCTGTATGTTAGAAAGAAAAGAAAGGTATATCTCAAAGTTAAGATAAAATGCAGGGCCAAGGATTTATCTCAGTGGTTCTGGTGTCTACTGAGCAAGTGCAAGGTCCAAGTTTGATCACCAGTAACCACATACCACAGTGCTAGGCATGGTGGCTCACAGGAGGATTGCTGAGAGTTCAAGGCTAGCCTAGGCTACATAATGAGTTCAGGGCCAGCCTCAAATACAGAGCGAGACATTGTCTTAAAAAACTAAACAATACCCACCAGCAATCAGTACCACATATCACAGTGCCGGGCATGGTGGCTCATGCCTGTAGTCCCAGCACTCTGGAGGCAGAGGCAGGAGGATTGCTTGAGTTTGAGGCTGAGCTAGGGGCCAGCCTGAACTACAAAGCGAGACCCTGTCTCCAAAAACAAACAAACAAACAAAACTAAACAATAAAACAAAACAATGCATGGGTAGTATTTCTCTCTTTTCTAGAATACATTGTCCAGAATTGGTGTGATTTCTTTAAATATTTGATAGAATTTACCAATGAAACTATCTACACCTAGTGATTCAGGGTGAGAAGATGGGTGGAGCAATGTTAGGATTTACCTTTTTTTGGAGTAGTTCACTGTAAAGCTAAAATGAAGTTACAGAGATTTCCCATAGAATCCACAGCTTCCTCCATTATCAGTAGTCTCAAGAAGTTGCCACATTTGTTATAATTGATAAACTTTGATGCATCATAATCCATCGCAGCCCATACTTTTGGATTTTTGCTTTTTGCATTTTTTATATTTGGTGGACTTGGACAAATGTATAGTGACCTAAATAGATCACTAGAGTATCATGTAGAATGTTTCCACAGCCATCTGTTCTGTACTCTTTCATCTTCTCCCCTCTTCCCAATCTCTAGCAAACTCAGATATCTTTGTACAGTCTCCATAGTTTTGCCTTCTCCAGAATAGCTTTTAATTGGGATTATGTAATATGTGGCCTTTTCAGGTTGATTTCCTTCACTTAATATAATGTAGTTGTGAACTCTTCCCATATCTTTTTTTTCCTTCTCTTCCCATATCTTTACATGACTTGATAGCTCATTTACTTTTAGTGCTGAATGGTAGTCACTGTCTGGAGTACTGTACCTCATTCACCTACTGAAAGAGATATTATGGCTGTGTCCATGTGCTGGCAGGGACTACAGATTTCTATTGATCCACATCCTTGTCAGCTCTGGTAGCTTACATGTTAAGGACTTTGACCATTCTAGTAAGTGTGCAGTAGTATCTTATATTTTTACTTTTATTTCCCTAATGACACATGATATAGAATATCTTTTTAATAATACTCTTTCCCCATCTGTATATTGTCTTTGGTGGGTATATGTTAAGTTGTTTCATCCAAAAGCTTATAAATCACATGGATTAGCTGTTTACAGCAATGACCCCCACATCTCTGATACCAAAATCTACCTTAGATACTTTATTTGATGCTGAGGCAGAATGCCCAACATTTACAACTTGAAGAATGAACGATTAATTTTGGCTCATGTTTCAATCCATACTTTGCTGGCTCCAAGTCAGGATGGCTTGGCAAAGGGGCATGCTGGAGGAGAGCTATTCACCTTATGACAGATAGGAAGCAGAACGTGAAGGGAAGAACCCAGAAAGGAGATATAACCTTCTACGTCAGGCGTACAGTGACCTGCCTCTTCTAACCAGGGCCCACCTGATAACAACAAATCAGCTGTAGCACTCCCACAATCCAGTCATTTTCCAAAGGTTCTGACTTTGATACGTGAGACTTTGAGGGATATCGAGTTGTAAACCATAACAGGGAAAAGCTTTTGGTTTTTCCCCATTTAGTATGATGTTGACAGTGAGTTTGTCATAAGTGCCTTTTATCAGACTGAGGTAAAGTCATTCATAAATGGTTATTGAGCTCTGTGAAAGGCATTTTCTTTATCTTTTTAGATGGTCATGTGATTTGTCCTTGTTTCTGTTTATGTGATGTATTACTTTTATTGACTTATGTGTATTGAACCATCCTTGCATTCCTGGGATAAAACCAAAGATGATTATGCCCTTTTTAATGATGTATTGCATTGTGTTTGACAGTATGTATCTTGTTCAGTTTTGTTGCATCTGTGGTCATTAAGAGGATTAGCTTGCTATTTTCCATTTCGTTAGATCCTTTTCTGGTTTGGTATCAGGGTGATACTTGCCTCCAGGAATGAATTTGACAGTATTCTTTCCCTGTTACTTTCAGGGAAGAATTTGAAGAGAACTGATGGTACATTTTCACTGCAGTTCTGATAGAATTCTGCTTTTCTTTTAGACACTTTTGGGTTCTGGGCTTTTTTTGTTGGTAGAGTTACTACCTCAATTCATAACCTATTATTGGCCTGTTCAGAGTGTTTAATACTTCTTGGTTTTGGCAGTTCAGGAATTTCTCCACCATTTCTTCTAGGTTCTCTAATTTATTGGAATATAAATATTTGAAGTAATTTCATATAATCTTGTGGACTCGGGCAGTAGTGGTTGTGTTTTTACTTTTCTCATTTCTGTTTGCGTTGATGGGAATTCTTTCCCCTTTTTGGTAAGTTTCACTAGCGGTTTATTACTCTTGTTTATTCTTTTAAAGAATTCTTTATTCATTGATCCTTTGTATTTTTTTGACTCAATTTTATTAATTTCTACTCTGATATTTATAAATACTTTAACTTCAGATTTGGAATGCACTTGTTTTCCTAGGATCATGAGATGTATCATTAGGTTTATTGTTTGGATTTGTTGAATTCTTTTAATATGTGTATTCACAGTTCTAAACTTTGGGTTCTAGACCTTTGGGTCTAGAACTCTTTGGGTTTTTTTTTTTTTTTTTTGCTTTTGTAGTACCAGAGATCGAATTCAGGCCCATGTGCTTCCCAGGTAGGCACAGTACCACTTGAACTAAATCCCTGGCCCAGCACTGCTTTAATTGTGTCCCATAGATTTTTTTTTTGCATGTTTTGTTTCCATTGTCATTCGGTTTTATATACTTCTTGTGCTTGTAATACAAGAGAGCAAGTATAACTCCTAACCTGCTACATATCTGAAATCTGAGTTCATGTTCTCTAAAATCGAAGAATGAATTCTAGGAACAGTGGAGGCTAAGAGTAGGAAAAGTTTATTGAGAAAGATAGCTTATCTCAAGAGTAATAGAAGGGGGATCCAAAATTGGGTAATGCTGGGGACCCTATCTCCCAAGGGGTATTTATGGAACAAAGCCATGTGATGAGGCAGGTTCAAAGTGGGACAAAACTATAGTTAACCAGTAACATTGCAAGTACAGTCACATAGGTAATATTGGTTAAAGGGGGATCCAGTGGGAAAGCAAAGCATGTAACAAGCTATAAGGATTTCCAATTGGCAGTCTTACCTGGGGAGGATGGGCCAAGACCTTGGCACTTTCCCTTCCTTAGGTGTGACCCTTATTTAGAATATCAACCACTGTTTTTTTATCCTAGACGGATGTGGTAACCTCTCTCATTTTGCAATGCAAAGTCTCCATTGCTCTCCCCAGTTGGCTGCCTCCTTGACTGTCTTTCAAATTGACTCCTTAAAGGCCAGCCCTGTCTAATTGCCTACTAGATGTCTAACTAACTCACCCACCTATAACACTGAATTTTTTTTCCTAAATTTTGAAAAATTTCTGCCATGATTTCAGTGAATAAATTTTTTAGGGCTTTGGATTGTCTTATAACTTTTCCTTTACTCCTATAATTCTGGGATTACTTTGGTGTTTTGTTTTGAGTCATTTAGCAATTATTGGATCCAGCTTGCAGGATGTAATGGCTTTTAGGGTATCATTGAATTTATGATCTGCTACATCCATTTGTGTTTAATTTCTGATATTCTGTCCTCATATTGGTCACATCTGCTACCTATGCTTTCTGTTAAAATTTTTGTGTATTGTATTTCTGCTTGCTTTTCTTATTATTTCTAATTCTTTACAAACTAGTTATTCATATGTTGTTTAACTTGATTAGTTTATTGTTTGCTTCTTCTCTAAGTTTGTTGAATATTTTATTTATAAAGCTCTTTATCTGTTTAGTAGCTTACTAAACATCTTAGGTATTTGCCTATATGTTTCTCCCTCCTTTGATCTCTTCAAACATTTTGACCATTTTATTTTTTAATTGTTTGCTGGTAACTTCTTGCACTTCAGGGTCCATTAGATTAGCTTTGGGAAAGTTAGGGTTTGAGGAACAATCTTTTTGCCTTGCTTTCTCACATTTGTGTTGTTTTTGTTGTTGTTGTTCTGCCGGTTGAAGATCAGTCAGGTAGGGTGGAAATGTTGTCAGTACTATGGGGATCTTTTTGGTTAGAATCAGTCCCCTTATAAGGTGTCTTTGTGTTTGGTAAAGTTCTAGTGTTTGCTCTCCTTTTCAACCTACTCAGGATAAGAGGCTTTCACTGAAGGTTCTTTTAGTGTCTAACGTTCTTTTGGGAATTTAATCCTCAGCACCACACAAAAAGGAAAAAAACAAAGCACAGTAAGGTTGATGATGAAAAAAAAAAAGATCATATATTGGCACACAGTAAAAAACAATTAATAGAAGCTACTACACCACCATAGCTAATAGCAAGGAAATCAGCAATAACAATAGAATCAAAGAGGGACCAAATACTGGCATACCATAAGAACAATTAAGATGGTACCACTGTACCACCTTTCACAATAGAAAAGTGTCCAAATACTGACATACAGTAAGTATATACAGATATCCACTGAATGTAACAACTATACTACTATTAATGATAGATTTGTAGTAATAATAATAATAGAGGCAGTAGAGGAAAAGGAGAATGGAAAGAAGTAAATTTTTAAAAAGAAAGATGTGACAGGACCGGGGATTTAGCTCAGTGGTTCGGGGCACTTGTCTTGCAAGCCCAAGGGCCTGGGTTCATTTCCCTGGTAGCCACATACAATACTGGGTGTGGAGACTCACACCCAGCAGCAATCAGCACCACATTCCACAGTGACAGGTGTGGTGGCTCACGCCTGTAATCCCAGCACTCGGGAGACAGAGGCAGGAGAACTGCTGTGATGTGAGTTTGAGCTGAGCTCAGGGCCAGCCTGAACTACAAAGTGAGACCCTGTCGCAAAAAAAAAAGAGAGAAATAATTCAACTAAAGAATAAAAATGTTATTTACATTAAAAGGAACAAAAACAATAAAAGAAAAATTTAAAATGAGCAAAAGGAAGGAAAAAAATAAAGAGAAAAAAGAAAAAATGAAATTAGTCTAAAAATTCTTCCTTCTCTATAGATTAGGGGTTTCTTTCCAGAGCCTTCAGTGTTGGAATCTACTGGATATGGTGAAGGGATAATGAGTCACTATTAGGTCTTATTTTCTACACTCATTTTTTGGTGTGCATATGCTGTGGTCCTACCTGCCTTTTCTTCTGGGTAGGGTCAATCCTAAGCACTGCGTTCACTCCAGTGGCTCTGGGTGTTTCTTTCCCTTTGTGTGCCCCAAGTTACAGCTATTTCCACCTACCCTGATACAATGCGGATTTGTGAGATCAGCTTGGTCCAGAAGCCCCTGTACCAGTACACACCAGGCTGTGGCAACTCTTAAGTCTGTGTGTATGCCTAGTGACACTGGTGGATGGGGAAAGCAAGCAGTAGGCAGTAAGTAACAGCAGTTTCCTAGACTTAATTCCAGCATTTTCAGATCCAGCCCCCTCAGACACTCACACACAAATAGCTTCTTTTTCCTTTTTCCTTCTTGCTGCTTACACTTCTGTGACCAACCTGCCCTCTCTCCACAACTATCTTTTGTGGCTTTGGCCCAGTTAATCACGGAAGTGGGAGGATCCCAGAAACCCTGAAGTATAGTTACTCTGAAGTTGTTTTATAGTTCAGTCTTAAACAGTGAACCCCTTCCTACAATGGATGCTGCTTAATAATTTCTCAGTATGGCAAGTGCTGCAATGGGTTCCTTTTCCAGCTCTAACTGCCATGCAGAAGAAGTCACTTTCAGAGTAAAACACACACTGTAGTCAGCACAGGCTTTTTCTGGGGTAGAATTGCTAGCTAGTCTATTTCTGAGACTGCCAACCCTCTCTGGGCTTACCCTGTGCTCCCAAGAGCCATGATTAGTTTTTCAGCCTGCTTTGTTCTTTTTTCCTGCATTGTCTTCAGTTTCTGAAATTTCCCTGTGGTTCCTACTTTTCCTGTTAGCTCTGTTTTGATTTCTGGGGTTCTTTTTCTTTTGCTAAATTGTTGTTTTCCAGGTGTCACAATTCCAGGTCCTGGAGAGAATGTCATATGTTCCCCTTCTTTTACTCTGCCATCTTCCAAACTCTAACTTAGCTAATTTTAAAGGTGGTCTCTCGGCTTGACTAGATCTTAGCACAGAGAGTGGGAATCAGGTATGATACCATGTTCTGTTATGGCTGGCCCAGTGCCTACTTGGGACAGTGTGGCCCAGGCAGCCACAGAGTTTGGTTTTGAGGGGTTCTTTTCCATGAAAGCCAGTGTTAGATAATTTACCATGTAAGTATACCTTGAGTCCAGCAGGTACTAGTCCCTCAGTTTAGGTTAGGCTCTAAGTTAAATTATCAGTTTTACTATTATTAGAGCTACGTATTTATTTTTATAGAGATTGTAAAAATGAAGCCCTAGTGTATAATGTGTGACATCTTTAGTAATTTCTAAACACTTAATGTTTTTAAAGAAATGGGAGAAAATAATTTTTTCTAATGCTTAAATGGCAAAGTATTATAGTTGTATTTGGAAATGTGTTATAACTTTTTGAAGAATTTCATTGATATTACTTAGCAAGCAGTGATATTTTTCTGAGTGGTATATTAATGCCTATAAATGATATAAATGGTAAATACAAGAACATTTACTTGCCAGCAAATGGGCATCACTGTTTGCTAATGATCTAAGCATCCTTGAAAATGAAGCTATATCCAGCTGGCTGTAATTAGGATTGGATTTTTTTTTTTTTATGCATGAGAGATATTGAGGTTTCTGTAATTCCTGGTATCGATAGCTTTCTTGTAACTCTGTTCATCTTTGGCAATTTAAAAATGCTTATCACTTTCTTACAAAAGATTTAAAACATAATCATGTTGCAATTATTAACTGTTTTCCCTTTCAGATTTGAAAATGTAGCCTTGAGGAATGGTTTGGGAATCTTCTAAGAGCCTAGAGAACAGCCTTTTTCAAATGCCTTCAATCAAGAATACAAGTGGAGGGTACCAGGAGGGATAGTGAAATGAGACATAAACAATGTAAATTCCACAGTTGCTCTCAGTTTGTAATATCTGGTAAAGACTATCAGCTACTGTAATTTGGAATTAAATTTTAGTCATTTAAAGATTTTAGCATATGAAGGAATACCCTATTTTATTCCATCTTCTTTTCAATGCCACATTTTTTGGTCTGCTTACCTATAAATGGATTTAGAAAGGTTAATATATTAACTATTTGCTATCTGCCTGCCCGGAAATAGTAGCTTCTGACATTATCTCTAGTCTTCACTAAATTAATAAGCTCAATAGCTGATAAGAAATTAATAATTCAAGGACTGAAGAAATGGAAACATTTTCCTAAACTCAGAGAGGTCAGTTAAGTGGTATTTTAAATTAAATTTGATCCTTTAACCTACAGTTTTTCTACTATGCCAGTGTTTCTCATCATAGTCCAATTAAAATACCATTTGTGGAGTTAGACTTTCATGTTTATTGGTCAGTAATGTGTATCTACTGTTAGGAGCCACTGGGCAAAACCCTGTGCTCACCATTATGGGATCATAATAGAGTAGAAAAAAAGAGTATAATGGAAAAAACACATTTCCCTTTATAAATACGTACAGTGTTGTCCATATAACTATGCCAAAACTTATGTTTTGAAACTTCAAATACAAGATGGTATGCTGAGAACATACTCTAGCTTCCCTTTGCTACTACAGACTCCCAAAAATAATCTTTCTGTCCTCCTCCAAAGAATATATAGTATCAAACACAACTGTGTTAGAAAAAGAAAAAGCAGAACAGGCTTAAAATGATAAGGAATCCCAAAGAAGGACATTGGAATATGGATGAGAACTATAAAATATGTATAGGAGTAGAATACTATAAAAGCTATGAGTGACTAAAGAAGTTGGTTTGTGTTTAATCTACTAGACTAGCAAGTGTGTGACTCCAGCAATTCCTGCTTGTGTTTCTCCTTGCTGTCTAAGGCACAAACTAGGCAGTACTGTGGATATCCAAAAAGGATATCCCACAATATTCTGTGGATAACCCCCAGAATACTAATATCCATGCTTATTGCCCAGTGGCACATTTTGTCTCTACATCCCAAAACCAATCACATATATCAGTCACAAACTAATGCAGTATATCTATAAAGTTTAAACCAAGAGGCACTGACAACCCAGAATCACAAAATACTTGAAGAAAACCACAGTGGTATTATGAATAAGGACATCACATTGTACAAATGGAAGAATTGAATAGAGAAAGCAAAACAGGCTTTAGAGTAAATATGATTACGATCTTGTGAGAAAAGCAAGATGGCATTGCAATCATTGAAAAAGAAAACTGTAGATTTTTTTTTTTTGAGACAGGGTCTCGTTTTGTAGTTCAGGCTGGCCTTGACCTCAGCCTCAAACTCATATCACAGTAATCCTCCTGCCTCTGTCTCCCGAATGCTGGGATTACAGGTATGAGCCACCACGCCCCACACTGTGGTATGTGGTACTGGTTGCTGCCTGGCATGAGTCTCCACACCCAGTATTGTATGTGGTTACTAGGGATGGAACCCGGGCCCTTGCACTTGCAAGACAGGCGCTGGAACCACTGAGCTAAATCTAAGGCTCAACAAAACTGTAGACTTTTTTTTAAAGAAACTGTTCAAAAGCAAAGACAAAGATTAGAAAAAAGGTAGATTGAAAGACAATGAGGATATAATTAAAGTTATATTTATTACTTGTCATTAACAGCCCTAAATGCAAAAAAAAAAAAGTTAGTTAGTGCCTTCAAAAAAATTGCTGTTTACAAGAGACATACAAAATGTAAGTAAAGATATTACCTATCAGGGTCATTAAGTGACTCGGTTGCTAAATAAGGAATTGTGGGTACTGTGTACATTACAATATTCAGAACAAAGGAAACTCCAACTTGATGACTGTGTTTTTACTTGCACAACTCTTACATTCAGTACTGTAATGTATAACAGCATAAAATGACAGTATTTTACTATACAGTATAATTAGCAGAAATTACAGTACTGTAATGCAGAAGAAGCCACCACAGAGCTATCCTGCCACCTGCATCCTGAGTCTGACTACAGGTGGTAAGTCAGAGCAGTGGGTCCTAAGTCTGGACAACACCCTTTGGTCATAAGTCCAGATGATCATTATACAGGCAGATTGTTAAAGGAGAAATATCTTTATTGACAAGAAAGTTAAGGGAAAATTAATCAGGCACATAAGGAAAAGCAGGCATAATAATGGAATTCAAAGCAAAAAAAATTTATTTTATCTTGAAATTTTATTAGCATAAATTCATTTAGTAATCACTTTGATGAAAAGAAAGCTAATTAAAAAAAACACTGACTTGTTAAAGCCACAGTCATATTGCAAGATAATAGCACAAATCTTTCATAGAGTGACAGAGCAAAATTTTTATATAGAGAGACAAATATTTATTTCTAACATACAGGAAACATCCACAGATTTCATCAGATATTAAGACACAAAGAATGTATGAATAGATTTTAAAAGAAACAAAACTATACAAGTCAGATACATAGACCACATAATATAAAACTGGAGAAAACAAAATAAAACAAAAGCCTCAAATTTTTAAGGAAAAAATGAAATAAAAATGGAAATTTACAAATATTTTTTAAATGAGTGACGCTAAGAGTCCTACATATGAAAAGCATGGGATGTCATCAAATCTTACAGGAAATTTACAGTTTTTAATTCATGTCTTTAAATATTAGAGAAGTTTAACTGTGTGATCATTTCATAACTATTTTTATATAACCTCCCATGAATATTTTAGGATTAGGAATCTCTTCTGATGAAGTTGCACTTACCTAAAAGCAGTTTATATCCTCACTGTTTCTGGTTTCTCCAACTTGTATAAAATTAAACCTACTTTACTTTTAAATTTGTAGTCATAGTAAAATCTCATATAAAATTATTTTATACACATCAATTCATCTCCATATATGCTTAAAAATATGGAGTGATACCCAGCCAGTGTTAATAGTTTTTCTGTCCGGGTAATGGGGTATTGGTTGATTGGCTGCTGTTACTATTTTGGGCAGGGTCTCACTATGTACTCAAACTGCTAGACTCAAGCAGTCTTCCTGCCAAAGCTTGCCAAGTAGCTAGGACTATAGATAGGTGTATGCCATTATATCTATACACTAGAATACAATAAGTATACTATTTCGTACTTCAATGTATTACTTACATTTGCATTTTGTAAAAATTAAGGTTTTTTGCTAAAATAGGTGAACTAAGCAATTTCTTTAAAGATTGTTTTAAAAAGAATGATAAAATAATTCCATGAAAATAAAGGACCAAATTAATAAGACTAACAGCAGCAATCTAGTGGCAGTGTTTTTTGGTGAATAAATAAAACTGATGTCAAGTCTGAGAAAGTAAATATGCCATCATTTAAAAGTATATCTGAAAATATAGAGATTTGTAAATTATAAGAATTTTATGTGCAAATTTATACCAATATGAAAAACTAGGCATAAAGATAATTTTCAGAAAATATGATTTATTCACATTGCTCCAAGGTATCTATAGTCCCTGAATTAATTAATTAATAGTTATGAGAAAGAACTGAAGAGAACCTTAAAATTCTGTCCTTACTATGGCCCACGTTATAGAGATGAGTTCCAAAAAACATTTAAAGACATAAATTTGCATAATGTATAAGAAAGTAGGAGCCCAGCCATCTGGTTTTATGATATTAATGTAACAGTAATAACAAAATCAGACATGAATGTGAGAGAACAACTAACAAGCCTTTTTTTGCTTATAAAGCTAGGACTCAAAAATTATAAATAAAATATTAGCAAACTGAATTCACCAATATATTACTTACATAGAATTAATCCCAGGAGTGATAGTTTTCAGTATTATAAAATCACTTTGTATAATTTGTTGGTTATTAAAAAGAAAATTATGCAGTCATTGCAGTAATACTCCTAAAAAGCATTCAATAAAATGCAATCATGGTTTTTATATAAAAACAACTAGATCAATAAGCAGAGTAAACATTCTGAGACAGACCTATATTTATCTCATGATTGAAGCTTACAATAAATGTGTCATTTAAAATCAGTGAAAGAATGTACTACCTAATAAATGATGTGCATTTAGAAAAATATATAAATCCTGCACCATTCACAAAAACACAAACTTCTTTATGACGTGATACTTTTTAAGAAGTTAAAAATGTAAGTGCTAGACTTTAAAAAATATTTTCTCTGACTAAAACAAAGAAGCATTCATATCTATAATAAGAGTGAAGGAAGGAAAAAAGAGAAAATGGGAAATAATGTAAGCAGAAAATCACAGAAAAGAAGATGATAAGTATTGGGAAAGATGGTCAGTCTCAATAATAGGGAAATGCAAGTTCTAAAGACAATAAAAAATTTTTAATATTCCATATTGGTAGACATGTTTTAAGTTCATATATCTAGCAATAGCAAGGGTATTAGGGAAATGGATTTTCTAACTGTCAGGTTGTAAAGTTGTAGAATTTGGTAGTCTTACCCTTTATAAGAAATTTAAGATACTGTCTTTTTAATGCTGAGAGAAGTCATCTGTCTATATATTACCTTTAGGCTTAGAATTCAGTGAGGACACAAGGCAGGATTAGAACTTTTACCCCTTTCTACTAGTGCCAAAGCTTCATACTCCCTCATGTTGCCAGGTAAAGGAACAGCGTGAACTAACACATGAAACTCAGTGTGTGCCACAAAGTAACCCTCTATGATCAAAGAATGGTTGAAAGGATGCTAGAGGTTGTACTGAAAAGATAAGTTGGATTAAAATCATGAAGAGTTTTAAATACCATAACAGATTGTGCTTTTTCTCAAGAATGTTGAGGATCCATCAGAGGTTTCTGAACTGCAACTGGTAACAGTGTAAACAGTAGCTTAGGAGGGGAGAGGCAGGAAGAGTAATGAGATGGCTGAAGCTGTTGTTTAAATGAGAATATGAGGGTGTAAATTAGAGTATTGCATGTGGGATTATGAAAGGAAGGGGTGAACTCTAGAGTGGACCCAACACAGAAGCTAGCATCAGCACATCAAAAGGACTATTCTCAGTTTGACATGATTAGAGTTGAAGTACATTAAAGATGAGTAGTAAGATTAAACTGAGGGACTAGATTGGCACAGACGGCAGACAGTGAAAAAAATTTTCTGTTTATTGTTTAGACATTCAGTACATAGTGGTATGATTGGCTGACATGGGAAGTTTTTTGCACATTAAGAGATTAGATGCCAATATTCTTTCGTGATCTTTTTTTTTTTGAGACAGGGTCTCGCTTTGTGGTTCAGGCTGGCCCTGAGCTCAGCCTCAAACTCACATCACAGCAATCCTCCTGCTTCTGCCTCCCGAGTGCTGGGATTACAGGCGTGAGCCACCATGCCTGGCACTGTGGAATGTGGTACTGATTGCTGCTGGGCATGAGTCTCCACACTCAGTATTGTATGTGGTTACCAGTGATCAAACCTGGGTCCTTGCGCTTGCAAGACAGGTGCTGGAATCACTGAGCTAACTCCCCGGCCCCATCTTTTGTGATCTTTTTAAGGGTGGGCTGTCTCTTAGATGTCAAAGTGGAGATGTCAAGGCAGTGTGCAATGGAAATTAAATGAGAAGTATAGACTAGAGATGAAATCTGAGAGTAATGAGCATATAATTTGGTATCCAATGCCATGGGCTATAAAATCACTTGAGAGAATGGAAAAGAAGGAGGAAAAAGCTAAGGAATGTTCTTGATCTCTTGAGTACTGAGAGATTAAGTACTACAGAAACCAGTGAAACATAATGAGGTAACTAGAAGTATAGGAAGAAAATCAAAAGAGTAGAATATCCCAGAAGTCACAGAAGTATTCCAAGAAGGGTGGACTGGCTCTGGGAAAAGCATAGTCCTTGGTAACCTTAGCTAGCAGAGTTTGAGATGGTAGTAAGCCCTAAAAGAAAACAACTTCTAACCTAGATTGATATATTCTGCAAAACTACGCTTCAAAATTGATGGGAGAATAAAATATTTCCATGACCACAAACACCTGAGAAATTTTATGAATACCAGGCCTGCATTACAAAAATTCTAAGCAATATCCTGAAAAGACAGGCTCACAACGCCATGAGGCCTAACAGAATGAAGCCACTAGGCCAAACAAGAAATTAAATGGGGGGTGAGGGCTGTAAAAAGCCAACAACAGAAAAAATACCATTACAAGTATAAGTTAACACATGTCAGTTATAACCATCAATGTTAATGGCCTCAGTTCACCAAATTAAAAATAGATCTGCAGAATAGATAATCAACAACAAATGCTGGTGTGAGTGTGTAGAGAAAGGAACCCTTCTACACCATCGGTGGGAATGTAGACTGGTGCAACCACTGTGGAGATTCCTTAAAAAACTAGTATTAGAGGTCCCATTTGACCCTGCTATTTCAAACAAAAGAATTCAACAAAAGAATTAAAAGAATCATATGACAGTGACATATGTATGCCCATGTTTATAGCAGCTCAATTTTTTTTTAATCTTTATTGGTACATTAAATATACACATCATGATTGCACTCCATAAGGGGGATTTGTGCCAGTATAAGACACAACTTAATTCTCATTTTTTCCCATAGCCCTACCCACCCTACCACTCCCCCATATACATAAAATTTGTTTCCTTACTTTTTTGTTACAATCTCAACATTGTCCCCTTTCACTTTATTTTACATTGAGCATTTTCTATTTCACAATATATAACATACAATGCTAGGACTCATTTACATCTTTATTTTCTCATACCAGAGAAAAGATGCGATATGTACCTATCTATGCCCTATTTATTTCACTTATGAGGATATCCTCAAGGTATGTCCATTTAAGTAGAAATGATTCAAACTTATCATTCTTTATGGCAGAGTAGTACTCCATTCTGTAGAAGAACCACAGCTTTTTTATCCAGTCTCCAGTGGATGGACATTTGGGTTGTTTCCAAGATGTAGCAATCACAAATTGGGCTGCTATAAACATGGGTACACATATGTCACTGTGATATGAGTCTTTTAATTCTTGTGTGTATATACCTAGCAGGGCAATGGCCGGGTCAAATGGGACCATCAATCC
>PVIR01020015.1:0-31175 GCA_004026965.1 Petromus typicus
ATTGCCCAGGAGATTTGAGCCCCGGGTCTTTACTATGTCTGGGCCTGGCATGGTGGTGCAAGTCTATAATCCCAGCACTCTGGGAGCCTGAGGCCTGAGGACTGCAAGTTTGAGTCATGCCTGGGCAACTTGGTGAGACCTTGTCTCAGAATTTGAAAATAAATAGAAAAGGGACTGGCAATGTAGCTTAGTTTGAAAGCTCTTGATTTTTGTTTATTTATTCCATCATAACTGATGCATAGCATAAAGTCTATACTTAACATGGAAAAATATATCTCATTTTTAAATATTTTCAGAATTCACATTAATTCCCCTTCTATTAATAACTGACATTAGCCGTTTGTGCCATAGTTCATTTTCCTGATCAGTCTACACTTGATCCTAGCCAAAAGGCTGGGAATTGATCCCGATACTCTAAACACTGTATTTGTTTTCTTTCCAATGTACCAGGTTTTGGTTCAATTATTTCTTCTATTGTTTTGCTATTTTCTGCTTCAGTAAGTTTCATTCTTTTCATTACTATTATTTCTGCTTACTTTGGGCTTAATTTACTTTTCTTTTTTCTAGCTGTTATACTGGAATCTTCTGTCATTAATTTGACAATTTCTTTCTTCCTGATCTAAAATTTTTAATGTTATGCAATTCCTTTTGAAACACGGCTTTGATGGCATGGTGTCTTTTTTACTTGCAACAAGAAATGAGAAAAAATAAATAATTTTTCACGTGGTTTATTTTTTGACTCATGTTACTTCTTTAAGTTTTTAACTTACTTTCATGTTACTTTTTAAATTTTTATGTTCCAGAAAACATACTATGTATAGTTTAATCTTTTCAAATTAGTTGATGATTGTTTGAGGTAGATCCTGTGGAATATTTTTTTAAACTGCTTTAACTAGATCACACTGTCTGCATTAGTGAATGATTCCAACTGTACACAGAAGCAAAGAAGTAGAACTGGAAAGAAATAAAAACTAAAGAAACAGAAGACAGAAAAACAACAGAGAAAAATTAATGAAGATGAGGGGGGAACACTGGAATGATAAATAAACAGTCCTTCTCTAGTTAGACGGATCAAGAAAAATAATATCAGACACAAGTAACTACTATCTGTGGGCCCTAAAGATATGAAAGGATAAGAGGTTACCAAGCCCTTTATGCCAATATGTTTGTTCAAGTCTGTTGTGCTCTTACCAATTTTCATTTGGCTTATTCTATCAACCAACTGCTCAAAAGGAATCTGAAATCTGGGGCCAAGTTCCTAGAGAATTTTTCTTTATACTTGTTGAGAGTATGCATTTTGCTTCTTGTGATAGTCCTGCACTCCTCTTTTCTCTTGTACTGGGAACAGAACTCAGGGCCTTGTGCATGTTAGGCCAGCATTCTAGCATTCACTTCTTTGCCCTCTTTTACTTTACTTATTTTATTATTTCACTTTACCGAAGTGGCGTTGGTGATTGAGCCCAGGGTGGTTTTTTTGAACTATGTCCACAGTACTTTGTATTTTTATTTTGAGACAAGGTCTTGCTCAGTCATTGAGTTTCATAGGCTGGGCTCAAACATGTTTCTCTTGCTCTAGCCTCTCAGAGTTCAGGCATTATAGGTGTGTGCTATCATGCCCAGTTCATTTATTTTTGAGACAAGTTCTTAGTAAATTGTCCAGGCTGGCCTCACACCTTGCATCTTTCTGCCTCAGCCTCCTGAGCAGCTGAGTTTATAGCTATGCTTAATATCCAGCCTAAAATAGCTTTTTCCTTCCAGGGATGGTTCTCACCTCTTCCAACCCCATCTCAGCCTTTTTGGTGAGTACTCAGTGAAGGACTATGGGGAAAAAATGTTGGTAAGTAAATGTAGACATTTTTTATATTTGATTCTCTCATGGGTTCTAATTTGTTATAGTGGACTATAATTGGCCTTTAAGGCTTTACTAGGAGTTGGTTCCTTTCTTTTTATTTATTTATCTGTCTGGCATCCACTTCTCTTCTTTTTTTCTTTCCTTTTCTTTCATAGTATACCATACATGAAAGAATCTGGGTGTTTCATTTCCTTCCAGAAGGAATAGTTGCAATTTGGAAATCAGATAGCTAGGTTGTTTTGGAAACATTTGAGATGGGCTGAAAAAATATAGGAATTTGTAGATTTTCTGTTTTTATTTTCTGTTCTTGTTTGAGGATGAAATGGCATTCCATGTGATTTCTATGTCGAGTGAAAGTGGTATTCAAATTGTAAAGCACCTCAGCTAGAATTTTAATCAGCTCTTCCAGCCTCACTTATAAAGGCCTGACTGAGTCAGGTTCTGATTTTTGCTCTATGAATTGCTTCGGTTCTCAAATTCCTCTCCCTGGTCTGTGATGCAGTGTTAAGATCTTCCAAACATGATCTCGTGTTTCTGCCTTCCACACTTCATGCTTAGCACATGTGAGACCCTGGATTTAATCCCCAGGTTGTACCAAAAAAAGATCTCTCTGTTAATTATATATTTAAGTTATACTATGCAATGAAGGATTTGTAATAGAAAATAATTTTGATAAAAATGTTGATAATCATAGTTACACTCTTTTTTGTTGTGCAGGAAGCTATTGAAATGAATCACATCAGATAATGGCTATTTCAGGCTCACAATTTATTTCTCAAGAGGTTTAGTGGAGTAGATGGATGGTGCCATGAGACACACACTGATGAGAGAATGACCGAACACTGAGCTTTGTGAATTTTAATAGATGGTTTCATATGTAATTTCCTTCTTTGATACCTGTGAGTTGACTTCATTACTGAATACTTTTCCCCTTTTTCATTTCATATTTTTCCAAATTTGGGTGGTATATACAGCAAATAAATCATCACAGCCATTTCCTTCAGACCATTGGAATTAAATTTGGAGTTTGAAAACTTTCTACAGGCAGTTATCTTCATGGAGCAAAGTAGTGGTCTGAGGAGAAAGGAATCATTTGCTAAGACACTGAGTGCAGGCTGCAGTGAGCACAGTATGTTGACAGTGACAGTTATGGAGCTGGACTTCAGCATGGACACCAGCAGTCCTGTCTGCCTCATGGGGCCATGGCTTCAGCGTCTTCTCTGTTTAGTTACTAACAATGTATACTGCTACACAGAGGAGGCGAAGCCAGTGTGCAGAGCCCACCAAAGGATCCTACAGGCATCGGCAAACCTTAGGGAGAAATGTTTACTAGAACAGAACGAACCACACGTGTTGGTGCCTCTGTTCATTTCCAGGCTTGCGGAATGAGGAGCTGGCAGTCAGGCAGTGGTGGGCTCGAATTCTGCTTTTTTTTTTTTTTTTTTTTTAGGTTTTTTTGAGACAGGGTCTCGCTTTGTGGTTCAGGCTGGCCCTGAGCTCAGCCTCAAACTCACATCACAATCCTCCTGCCTCTGCCTCCCGAGTGCTGGGATTACAGGCGTGAGCCACCAGGCCCGGCACTGTGGTATGTGGTACTGGTTGCTGCTGGGCGTGAGTCTCCACACCCAGTATTGTTATGTGGTTACCGGGGAATCGAACCCGGGCCCTTGCACTTGCAAGACAGGCGCCGGAACCACTGAGCTAACTCCCCGGCCCTCGAATTCTGCTTTTGAACATCAAGCCTGTTCAGCACGGTCAGAGCTCCTTCATCATGTGGCAAAAGCAAATGAAACAAAAGGTATCTTGGGGCAGCTGCCACCTCCACCACAGTATTTCCATCTTAGGTCTGATTTCACATCTGTCTGGTCTTTTGATTTTGCTGTAATGGAAGCAGGAATTTCTTGAATAAATCTGTAAGGGAAAAGCCACAGAAGGACTGTGTCTAGGCTTAACGAGGTGGTGTCGAGTGCAGGATAAAAGTCCAGTGATGAGGCCAGGCTGGCACAAACCCTAAGGAGATAGTATCATTCTTCAGCTGCATATCTTGGAATTTCTAGGATCACCTTACTAATCTGTGCCATTAAACACATAACATTCTAAGCATTCTATCAACTTATGAGTAATAGGAATTAACTTCACTGTGAACCATCTGTGAATTATTGTTATTAAAATCTGTAATTATTACAACAAAATATATAGTTCAACAAATGTTAATGGCAACAATAGACAGTAGGACATAAGGTATGGAAACAGTGCAGTTAGTCACAGGACTACACCCCAGGGGCCACCTATTCAACAATATAGTGCAGTTTTCTGTGTATAAACCTGTTATTCCAGGCAGCTGCAGCAATGGAGCCAAGTGACTTCCTTGTCACTGTCTTGGAGCTGCTGTTGCAAATAGTTACTTTCCTTCCCTCTCACATTGTTAACACTTTATAACTGAGCTGCACTTGACATTTGCTTTACCATGACCATTAGGTCTTTGAAAGATAGGAAGAGTACTCATGCTTTAAATGGAGGTTTGTAATCAAACAAAAGAAAAGCAAACAAAACTTCTCATGCAGAGGAAATGGAAAATCCACAAATATATTTTGCATATAAATAATTTAGCATGGGAAATCTGACATCTTCACATAAATCAAAGATAATAGCAATTCAATTTTAATCATCTCTATAGCTTTTTATGCTTTATGGAACACAATTCTTTATCATATGTCTAGGATAATAGAGAAACTCAGTATCATGACATTAAATACGATTACTCTTAGGCTCTGATCTATATCTCTCAATTAATTTTATATACTTACAAATTGAACTTTAATTATCTTGAAATAAAATTATGTTACTTTAGGTCCTGTGAAAATATGACATATAGTATTTCCTTATATGACCAGTGATAATAAAAATATAGTTGCAAATTACGTGAATGTAGGGTCAAATTAGTAGGAGAGGATATGTAATTAAGATTAGAAATGGCCAAAACCACTCAGCAGGGAATTTCAAATAGGTGTTAAGACCTTTCATGTTTTCATATCTTCCAAATAAATTCCTTCTTTTCCTCAAAATTATATTGAGGAAATTATTCCAAACATGAATAAATATAAATGTATTTTGAAGTATTCATTGCCTGATTAATTAAGTGTAAAAAAGGTAGACATAATAGTCAAAACTGGGGAGCAAATATTAAATAAACTTCACTGTGTTAAATCATGTCAAACTGCCATTTTAGTTTTCCATCGTGTTTTTATCTTGATACAGTGCCTATGTCAGCAGTTTCATCTGGATCAATCTAATAGAATAAGTGCACAATGGAATAATACTTGGCTGCAAAACATCAGTTATAGATATTGTTTTTAGTGATATGTGTAGCTGCTCATAATCTATTAAAATGTGTAGAACAGAAAATCACTCAATATGCTTTTCAACACATACATACACACACACACATCCATACTCTGTGGTCATCTTTGAGTGCTACAATTTTTTTCCTTTTATATGTTGAACAAGACAGAATAACTTTTATAACAAAGAACTGGGTTGTTCTTTAACAATAAATATACATATATAAACTATTATTTTCTGAATAAAAAATAAGCAATTCATTTTCACTCTCACAGAACTTCCTAAATTTAGTAATGCTTAACTTGTTAGATTGAATTCAAGGAGAAAATGGAATAACTGACATGTCTGGAGGGATTTGCTAATGTAGCTGAGTAGGTCCCAGGGCTAGGGATGGGAGGTTCCAGAACTTCTTGAGGGAGGATTGCTGTGTCTGCCTTCCGAGATGGCCACCAGCCCTGAGGTGGAGAATGTGGTGGTAACTGCTGGAGACAGTCTTAAGGCACACAAGCCCGTCCCGCTGGTGTTACAGGATGGCCTCCTTTCAGTACTCACTGTTGAGCTACTTATGGAATTGCTGAAGTGTGTCTGAAGAACAGCTGACCAAACCTACTCAGGCTGTTTTGGTTCTCAGAGTAAATACTGGAAAGCTGGTCCCTCTCTCAGTAGATAACAACAACAACAACAAAAACCAGCAGTGAGGAAAGAAGACTCACTAAATAAAGACAGAGAGAATATCCCATGCATGCAAAGTATTCAATTGCAAACTCATTTCTGATTTGTTGATTTTCTCCTCTCAAATACTTAAAAAATCAGTCATCACTGGGGATTTAGCTCAGTGGTTCTAGTGCCTGCCTTGTAAGTGCAAGGGACTGGGTTCGATCCCCAGTAACCACATAGAACAGTGCCAAGCATGGAGACTCGCCTCCACCAGCAATTAGTACCACATACCACAGTGCCAGGTGTGGTGGTACATGCCTGTAATCCCAGCACTTGGGAGGCAGAGGCAGGGGATTGCTGTGAGTTCAAGGCTGAGCTCAGGGCCAGCTTGAACTACAACACAGCAAGACCCTGTCTCAAAAAATAAATAAATAAAATAAAATAAAATAAAAGCATTATGTGAATCCAAAAGTGGCTTTTGTCTTTTGATCTGATTCAGATTCTGTCTGTATATTTTCTGGCTGACCCAGAAAAGGCAACACCTATTTGTACATGGTATTTTGATAATGAGTGACTCTTGTTCCAAAGGCCATAATCACCATTCTGATCATTTTTAAATGAAAAAGAATCAAGGTGTATTATGTACATGTACATACTCCCCAAGATGAAAGCACTTTAATTATCCTATGATGACTTTTAACACTTTTGTTTAAGCAAATAGTTTCCCCCCCCAAAAAAAGAGATTTTAAAAACAACATTCCCTATGTATTTTTGAGTTGGAAATCTAAACATTTTTGAACCCTAGAATGCTACAGTGCTAGAAGAGACTCTAGATAATGGTGGGTTCACAATCTCAGAAAGGCATCCACTTAATTTCTTTCAGAGAAGTGTGGCGTAAAGAGCTACTATTGCCGAATTTTGGCACAAAGTGAACATCTAAGCTCCTTTCTTGAAATGAGAATTTTTTTTTTCACTCTGGTGCAGCCTTAGAGAAAAATAATATTTATTTTCAATTTACTTGGCATAAGGTTTCCTTCCTTTGCTTTCAGCCTTTAAACACACCAGCACAATTTTCTCTCCTGCAGTGGGGGCTGGGGCATGTAAGGACAAGGTATTTGTATTGGACTCAAATGTGGTCTTTCTTCTTAGTAGGTTAGAAAGCTGTGCAAATGAATCCAAAGTCATAGCTTCATCCCTACATCAAACTTCAATCTTCTTCATATTTATTTTTGAAGAGGACATCGAAGGAAATGAAAATGGAAAAAGTACAATTTGATTGAAGAAGAGAGCTATGGATACACACATTAGAAGATGCTTTCTTAAGAAATTAGATGGTGTTGTTTTGAGTCTGATCTGGTGATTAGGGATATCATGTTAGTCAGGGGCAGCTGGACAAGGCCTGGGGAGGGAATCAGAAGAATGGAATAGAATAAGACAAGAAAAGGGGTTCCCTGACTGTATGTTGTGTAAGGTGTTGCTGTGATTCTGTGTGTCAGAGCAAAGTCATTCCATTTCCTAGGGAATTAAATCAGAGCACAAAGGGTACCAGCATGGCTTCCAATACCAACTTGCATAAACAAGATAAGTGAGCAGGGGTGAGTTGTCCAGAACGTAGATTTTCAAATGGGTGCCTTGGGATACTATTCTTTTTCTTGGGAAAAAGCAGGGCTTGTGGTGTTGCCATCACAGTGTTCAGGTGTCTTCTCTCTCATGTTTTGCCTTGCCCCCTTCTCAAGGACACCGCATATGACACAGAGCAGCTGTAACTGCACATTAACTCTGACCAGAGTGTTTGCAGAGTGATCCATCCCCGACCCAAGCATGTCTGAATCTTGTCAAGAGAGAATATTCTAACCAAGGCTTACTCAAGTTAAAAACATAAATGGAAACCTCCCATTATCTTTTCCCAACCCTTTCCAGCAGTCTTCACAACTTCCATCTCCTACAGGTGGGAATGGAGAATATCATGAGATGCAAGAAGTAGACATTTTCAGTGACATCTTCGTCTTCTGCTTTGTAGTCAGGTCCCACCTCACTGTCACATACTTGGATGCATTAGGTTCAGTTCTCCCTGAACTACTTCAGGGGTCTGTTCAGGGAGCCACTTCAGGGTCTTTGAACACCAGTTTCTGGTCCACAGACACTTTGGGATTGGGTAGTGTATGGCTCGCAGCATACAAAGTTCTCATTTGTACCCACCCCCAGACTCCCATTTCTACAAATCCTTCTATTGAACACTAAGTTTGCTCCGACATGTCACAAAACTTCCTGCTAGACAGAAATAAGAGAAAGAATGTGGTCTACATTAAATTATTTATTAATATAACAAATACCCATACTGTCTCCCTTCCTGTGGTCACCATGGGCCCTTGGACTACTGCAAAGGCTATTCAAGGAGGACACAGGTGTGAAGAAGTCATGATGCTTCCTGGCTCCCCAGCCCCCATCTCTGAGATACGTGTGCCAGCAGAAGTTAGTACCCTTGCCAACTGCCACTCATAATCCCCTTTAAGCCCTGGAAGCCTATCCTTCACCACAAGGCAGAGATTTGGCAGGAGAGATAGGAGGCCTGTCTGTCTGATGAAAGTTGCCTCCCTTGGGAGATGCCTCTTGGGCATTTTTTATAATGTTATTTCAGTTTGATGGGATGAAATTGCAGAAATTAATACTGGCATCCTGTGACACACAGAAGTGCATGAACCCAGATTGCATATGTCCTTCCCTGAGAGGTGGATATCTGAGAAATGACCTTGGCAGTCTCCGAGTGAGTATACCAGAGATTCACCCACAGCTCTGTATGTCTTACACAGCACCTAGGGAAAGGCAAATCAGCTCTAATCAGGAGGATATTTAAACTCGCACTGAAAAAACTTGATTAATGAGCATTCAGAGACTAATAATGGTAGGAGACTAAGGTCTGGTCCGGGGAAATGGTCAAAGGGCACAAAGTTGTAGTTTTACAGGATGAAGACTAGAGATGAAATGAGGTCTGTATTTAACAATACTGGTGTACTGGAAGTTTGCTAAAAGAGTAGATTCACCGATGGCAAAGAAAAAAAAGTAGCTACATGAAATGATGGATATGTTAATTTCCTTTCTTGTGCACACATACCACATGTATGGTATATATGCACACATATAATGTATGATATTATATACTATATTTATATTAACACTATATATAAATACTATATATTATATCATTTGATGATAAAGATGTCATCAAAAGAAGAAGATATATAACCAAATCAGATTTGACTAGAGATAGCTATCCCCTTCAGAACAGAACTCATTAATCCTATGCTTAGACCAATGAAATGTTCTGTCTGTCGAGAGACACAAGGAGCAAGTGGCCAAAGGTGATCTACCAGGATTTAGAAACATGATTTACATTCCGTGGAAGGAAAACAAAAGAGAGACAGAAAGAGAAACCTACAACATACTTTTTTATAGTGAATTATCATCTGTAAAATTATTCCTTTGGATCTCAAGCCGTATTTTTTTACATGACAGTGATTATACAGCACTGTAAAATAAACTTGATAGTACTTTATAAGATGCATTTCTGAGTATTATTAGAAAACAGAAATTAATGTAATATGTTAAACCAACTAATTATTATATATGTTATAATTTTAGAAATTAACTTATAGAATTTGTATTTATCTTAGCCTATCATATAGATCAGATTTGACCTTGACACTCAAGAGCTGCTGAATCTGAGGTAAGAGAATAAAATGCACTGAATGAGAAAGTACTTGATTGCAGATGGAAGCTAGGTGTATATTAAAATATCACCCTTTGTGTGTGATGCATTTCCTTGAGATCCTCATGAATTTGGAGCAGTCTGAGAATGAGGCTGTTGTAGTAGCAAATTCCTTCCTGGAGGGACAGAACAGAATTAGCTCCTCTGATCAGCTGAAAGCAACAGACGCTTCCCCTCTTCCCACAGAAGGTCTCCTTTTGTTGTTTTGTTTTGTTTTTATCTCTAGCTATCCCTGATGGATAAAGGAAAGTTTTCCTCAACTTCTTCCAAGGAAATATTATTATTTTAAAACAGCAGCTAGAAACATGATATCTTCCAGAATTCCAGTAAGAAATAAGTACTTCATAGTACTTTATAAGATACATTTGGTATCTTATACATTTCACTTGGAGGCTACAGTTGGTTTAACATATTATATCTAATTTCTGTTTTCTAATAATACTCAGAAATGTATGTTATAAAATACTTGGAAAAATTCACCTAAACATTTATTTTAAAAATCCTATATTTTTGTTTCGTTGTTTTCTGCTACGAATGAGAAATATAATAGAGTTCTTGCATATCATGAAAGAGATCTAAAGTAAGCTAGAGCCCAAACCAAGAAAGAAATCCCAGCATTCACACTGTGTCCGAATCAAGCTGTCACCCAAATCTTACAACACAAGAAAAACAAGTGTGCTAGAAGAATGTGCACCTAGCCAGGGTTTATTTGTGTACATTCTGTTATCATCTCCAAGTATATGTTTTCTGAAAAATAGACTCTACCTTCAACTTGGAATATTATCTCTGGTTGATCCCAAGGCGTTTAAGGACAAACTATTGGTACCTTCGCTACACAGTACATACTTTCAACTCTGTGACTTCATGTTCTACAAAACTTTCTGGAAAACAACAAACTATTTTTAAAGGGTTTGTTTACTTTTTTATTTTGAAAACACTTTCAGGGAGAAATCCTGCTCAATTTAATCTACATAAGCAAATATCCTATTTAATAAAATTACCGCTGATATCATATTTCTCAACCTATTTGTCCTCATCATTATGAAAGAACAGAAGCCAGAATTCAAAAGCCAGTGTAAACATCATATAAATGGAATTATTCAGAAGGAACTTCTGGTCATTTCTAAATGTGTAGTCACTTTTAAAGATTTAATTTAATCTGCCTGTAATAACCAGTTTAAAGATTTCTTATTCTTCCCTATTTATATAGACTCATAGTTTCTGACTTTTTAAAAAATTAGAAATATATTTATTTAATACACACATTAAGTAAAAATATAGTTTATAGTGCATATTTACTATGAAAAATTAATATCAAATAATTTAAGAAGTTTTAAATGATATTGCCTTCAATTTTAAATTTTTCTTTCCCACTGTATTTATAATTTGTATCTTTTTTACTAAAAGTAATTGACAGTCTAAAGACAATGTTTGCACATTTTACATATCATATACATGTGTAAATGTATATTAAAATGTTTTCTGTAATGCCTAATACTAATTATTAATAGTAAAGATGTTTTATAACTTTTTAGGTCACTCAAGTGACCTAAAGTGGTCTTTTTCCCCACAGGTCACTCCCAAGTGACCACAGTGGTCTTTATCCCAAGGTTTAATACATGCTTTCCTTGGTAAAATGAAAAGAAACAGCTCAAATTTAGAAATCAGTTACTTCTCTCTTATGATCTATTTTTTAAATCCAAGTATATTTCCTTTAAAAATCTTGCCAAAGTAATGTGTTAAAGGGTAAATAGCAGTATTTCCACTGTGGAGTTGCATATTAAGGTTGTAGACTCAATATTCATACTGGAAATGTCTTTCCCCAATATTTCTGAAAACAAATCAAAATATACAATTTAAAACAAAAGTTCCAAAGGTAACTGTAGTTCTGAAGTAGACTACTTCCATAACAAAGACACCAGTGGCTAACAAGAGAGAGGGTTTCCCAGGAGCAGCAGCATGCTGTGGCTGAGTGAGGCTCTCCTCTCCTGCCTGCAGCCATACTGGTGTTGCCAAAAGACCAAGAGCTGAGGGAAAGCAGTTCAGTGAATTCCTGTGTCCTATTCCCTCTTCTGCTGGGACCCAGTGAATGGTTCCTGCATTAAAATTTGTGAAATTATAAGTGGTGGAACAAACTATAATGTTATCTGATGGACAACAAGGGCCCAGAGATAAATACTGAGGTGGACAGAATGATCCATTATCATTTGGCATTACAAATGTATCTACCTACTTTTGAATCTGTTCATCTAAATTATATAGTATAAAATACATGATGCATTACTATATATTAATTCTTTCCTGTCTAGTATCTGTATAATTTAGTACTATATAATATATGTCATATAGTATGTATATATATACAAGAAGTCTGGGGAGCTATCATTACTCACAGATAGAGGAATCTATTTTGTGTCACAGTCATATCCATTGATAACCTTTTGCTTTATTGTTAGCCCTATGGTCTGTTTTTCACTTATAATTCTGAACACAGTGTTCTTTTAGGCCCCTTATATATACACACAGAGAGAAAAATATATAAGGCATGATATGTGATATAATATGTAAAGACAGTCTATTATACAGTATATAATATATAACATATATATGACACCCTAGGTGTGTATATATACATATATTTTTTTAAAAAATATAAAAGACCTATTGTAAAGAAAGTACTGATTGTAGAAATGATAATTCAATGGAAAATTTGAAGATATGATTAGGAAGCCCCAAAAGCTGAATCTAAAATCAAAACTGGAAAAGAGTTTTAGAATTAGAGCATTAAAGCATGAGGTGTCCTTTGAAGAGCTTCAAAAACGGAGACAGGACAGTAGGTTTTATTAAATAAATAATAAATATTCCCTAGAGCCCATATCAAAAGACAAATGCGTCCAGACCCACTGAATGTTCAGAACAAGAAATGGAAGAAAAAGTGCCCACAGGAACTGATATAGAACAGGAAAGAGGCTAGTGACACACGTGATTGTGCTAGAACAGGCTTTGGTGCAACTGGTGGAGCTCCCGGGCCCAGCATGCCTACCTCCACTTCGATCCTGCAGACATGGAGAGCACGAGCCCACGCTTCTCTAGTCTTGCTCATTCCTTGTTCTGCGCATTTTCCTGAGAAGACTGTTCATGTGTGTATTCTACGAGTGTCTTGGGAAGCCTCAGGGAGTCATCCTAAGAGTAGACACTTCATTTTGGAGGTAACTCCTCCCCTTTGTGTAATCCATACTGAAACAAATGACAGATCAGATTAGTCATCTTTGCCAGTCTTCAGAACTGGACCAGACTTTGCAATCCAGACCATCCTTTATAAATCAAAACTTTTGGCACATTATTATAAACATAATTTGTATTTTTGTTGAAAGAAAGCACATCGTGTTAGGATCACAGTGGGGCCAGAAATTAAAAGACAGCTAAATAAAGCTTTTGTAATCTCAAAGAAAACCATTTCCAGTCCTAGACACATTGTTAATCAAATATCTAGAAATATGAATACCCTTTTAATCTGAGAACTTTATACCTTGTCTCTGGAGGAAGGTCTACTTCATCGGTTCTTGGAGTTAAAGTAGAAACGTCGTATGTGATTCAAAAGGCTGAAGGCAGGGGAGACAAAGGACATTGTGATGGTGAACACCTAAGGTCATAGCTGTATGGCAGACCCAAAGAATGGCCACTCCAGAGAAAGTTCAGAGTTCTGGTGGAAGTCTGGTCATAAACCAGGACCAGGTCAATAAACAACAACTAATACAATAAGGATAGGGAAAATCAGTGAAAAGGAAAATGTAATTATTATTATTAGTTTTTATTTTTGAGACAGGGTCTCACTTTGTAGTTCAGGCTAGTCCTGAGCTCAGCTTTGAACTCACAGCAATCCTCCTGCCTCTGCCTCCCAAGTGCTGGGATGATAGGTCTAAGCCACATGCCCAGCACTGTGGTATGTGGTTCTGATTGCTGGTGTGTGTGGGTCTCCACACATTGCTGTATGTGGTTATCAGGGATTAAACCCAGGCCTTCAGGCTTACAAAACAGGCTCCAGAACCACTGAGCTAAATCCCCAGCCAGGAAAATGTAGAGGCACTACTTGGCTCCACTTTCAACAGTATTTTTATATTGCTACAAATACTCACATTTGGACTTTGATCTTCATTCTTCACCCAAGTCATGTCAGCGATATTTATGGTGACACATCAGTCACCCATGAATAGGCTCTGCCTTCCTCTTTACATTCAATGTGAGCAACAGACACATGGCCCATGCTGAGGTGTGGAAATATTTTTTGTCAGCCTACTGCCCAACTTACTGCCAACTCTTGGCTTTTCTGACTGGTCTTGTCTATCAGCTAGTTCTTTAAGTGGTAAAGGTGACTAATAAAAATTAAATAAGTTTGCTTCTTATTTCTGTTTGTTCATTTGCTTCCACATCCACAGTGGAAGTGGAAATTGGGAATTCCAACTGGGCTACACTTCCAGTAGTTTTTCCATTCTTATTCCTTTCTACCCCAAGACCACACCACCATCTCCAATTCATGGTCTCTGCCCCTACTTCTTCTGCACCTTCATAGACAAAATGATGTCTGGACACTCATGTTTTGTAGAAAGTGATCAGAGTTTTAATCTGCTGTAAGCATTAAAAATAGAGTGGATCTTGAGATTGTAACAAAAAAGTAAGGAAACAAATTTTATGTATATGGGGGGGTGGTAGGGTGGGTAGAGCTATGGGAAAAAATGAGAATTAAGTTGTGTCTTATACTGGTACAAATCCCCATTATGGAGTGCAATCATGATGTGTATATTTAATGTACCAATAAAGATAAAAAAATAGAGTGGATCATATAAGACCTTAATTTCTGACTTTTTAAAAAAATTGTAAGAACAAGCCACGTTGGTCATTTCTTCCCTCACGAATGCGATTGGCTTAAGCTTATACAGGACCTTCTCCCCAGTTTGCCATAGTTCTAACACTGTTGTATCACTTATCCCCAGTGTCCTTCATTAGCTCAGATAATTTTCTATGTTTGCAGACATTACACTCAAAACTCCTATCTCAGAGTCTAATTTCTGCACCATCATCATTCTACTTACACAGCAGTCTAAACAGCTAATAATGGCTTCATTCTCCCAGAACTAGTGTCCTTTTTGCAGAAGTCTTCCCTCTTGTGTTTCTTTGCTGGTTAAATTTGGGGCTAATTAAAGGAGATTCCTGTTCTCAGAGAGGTAATGTAGCTCCTATTACCCATGCACCATCCTCCCATAAATTCCTACATCAAAGCACGTCTGGTCATATGCTGTTTTACTTGCTAGTGAACTTGATCCAAGAATGTTAATTTCAGCATCTGTAAATGTTTGATTTTGTGCCTCTGTTTAAATAGTGGTTTGTGGTTATTCCTTGATTTCACTCCCAGTTCCATTAAGAACCTGGATTTATTTAGTCTTGATAGGAATGTGGAATGTGTGATGGGACAGTCAGTGACTTGAAGGTGGGGAGACATAAGCACTCATCTCCCCTTTACCACTTAGTAGATGTGTCAGTGAAATTTCCTAGTCATTACTTAATTGATGCCTCCTTTTACAAAGGAGGGACTTTCTAGAATGAGTGGTTTCCCTTGGATCACAGGACAAGATTGTGACCATGAAGACTGAGAACTTGGTCTTAAATGTCTACGCTGGTCTCTATCCCACCATGTGCCATGGCATTCTCCCCAAAGACACTACCTTTCTGGATGTACAGTCCTCATGAGTCTTGATTCTAAAGCTCATCCACTCTTCTGTGCCAGCTTCAACCTACTTTTTTGATAAGCTTCCTTTTAAAAGTTACCAATTATTGAACACTGACTATGTATTGGCCACTGGGCTAATGCTTTATATTGTGAATCAAATCTTTGAGATGGAGGCTGGGAGTATTTTTAAAATAATTTGTTGTAGATAGAACTTTCCTAGGATTAGAAGACAGTGCTCCCATTTTCCAAGGCGATTTCCTCAGGAACATGTGCCATGCTTTCCACCTGGTGTCTTATAGGATCATCCATAAGACAAGCTCCCTTTGGAGGGGATCATCTTTCTGGAGAGCAGGAATGCTGAGAAGCAATCTGCCTTACTCCCTCCTTCCAGCTGCAGAGTCTCCTCCTGATCTCTGAGGTCTGATCACTCATGTTACAGCCACAAGTGTAACTCAATCCCTCGCCGAGCACAGCTGAGCTAAATTAATCTCATTTTTTTAGCCTTTGCACCCTAGATATCAATCTCCTGCACAGCTAGTGCTCCTGGAGCCAGGCATGAGATTCCAGAGCCCCCTTATCACTGCCCCCTTTGTACTCCAGCCCCCAAGCTGCATGCAGCACTGTGGGCACCACAGAGTTACAAAAACATTTGTCCCTGTGGTAGACTGGATTCCTCAGGCCAGTGTGCCTAACGAGCTGGCCGCTGCCCGTCAATCAAGTCAAGCACACACAGGCCCAGCTTTCATCAGGTGAGCACAGTTCAGCAGTACCTTTGAAGGAGGGGCCCCCATGGGCTGAAGAGGCTGTGTGCTGCCCAGATAAACACCCCATCTCAAAGATGTTGTTCTGTTTTGCAGACAGCCTTGTCGTTAGCGGGAGGAAGCATGCTGGGTTGCCAAGTACTAGGAGCAAACTGATTTGACTCCAGAGCCAAGGAAAAGAAACACACACACACACACACACACACACACACACACACACACACACACACACACTCCAGAAGAGCCCAACAGAACATGCATGGATAACAGCAGACACAAATGGCCTAAACCCATCCTGTGTCCCATGAGTGTGTAGCAACAAGCAGAGACACAGCACATGCCATGGAGATTTCAGTGTTAAGGGGAAGACTGCAGGTTCAGGAGCCACCTTGTGTGCCAAGCCTTTCCAGACTGCCCAGTCTGTTCTGGGTCTTCTTCGCTCTCCTTTCGTAGGTTCTCTTTAAAACAACCCACTGTTTAACTTCCAGTCAGAAGAAGAGAAACATAGCAAATTCTCCTTTCTACGTTTTCACTTTTACCTACCTCAGGTGAACTCTTTTTGATATAAGAGTCTACTTAGTATGTAGCAAACAATCTATGAATTCTGTATTGATTTTTCAAGATTTGCCCCTTGACAATACAGACGTTCAGTACCATGTGCCACATACTCTCATGCATTTGACACAACCGTAGGTGCTGAGCTTCTGGTGATGAATAAAGGACATGACACTTCTCATCTGGAGATGTGGACACTCACTGATAAAGCAAAGGTGAGGTAGGCTGCATGGCAGTCACAGCATGTATTCAGGGACAATGAGCAAATCTGGAAAGGAAACAGGAGGGGAGATAAAGAGCAGCAGTAAGGGGATAAGGGTGTTTTCAAGAAGACGTTGGCAGAGGTGTTCCAAGACCAGTCTTGTGTAAGTTGAAGCTTATTGGAAGAGAGTATGTAAACTTTTGCAGGTCTGGGTGAACGCTGACCAGGTGGAGGAGACCAAATACAAATGTGTCCCAGCAGAATGTGAAGGGAGCTCTGGGAAAGTGTGACAAGAGCAGGGCCAATGGGCACGAGAGAGGAGCAGGCAGGAGAAGGACAGGAGAGGCAGGTGGGAGTGGTGAGGAGGAGCAGCCACGAAAAGTGCTGCCTCCGCGTCACACGGTACTCCTGTTCTCTCCTGTGGACCTCATGGAGTCAGCGGCATTGTCCTCAAACTGGCTCCATGACCCAGTGATTTGCTGGGGTTCATACAGATGATAAAAGGCAGACAGGATCTGGTCCAGAGCCCAATTCTGAGCCCTGCGTTACACACTGTAACTTTAATCAATCCTCCCCTTCTGGAGTGATCACTGTATTAGATTTACAAAGCTTACTCGGATGACTGAAAGAAGAAAAAAGGTAATTTGTGATGATTTAACTGTACAATGCTGATGCTGGCTACTTTATTAAGTCACGTGTTTTGTTTGTCTTGTTTTCTTTTTAAGTAATTGCTAACAGACTGTTATATGCCGAGACAGCCTCATGTTAGTTATGAACATCTGGGCAAATATGTCAGGCTTATGTGTCACTGCAAGTCTTGGTATCATAAAGCTCAGTGTAATTTTAGAAGGTGGTAAAGTCCGTCCCGTTCATCTAAATCACTGTTGTCAACACTTGTCAACAACCTTGGTGCTTTTGACCATATGCTTGTGTTAGGAATTATTCAATATGTTTCTCTTAATTGACTCAACTTTTTATTTGAACAATTGGGTCTACAAAGGAAAACATTCATTGCTATAAGCATAAAATCATCGTAGTCTGTCATTAAAAAGAAAGTATAAAGACTGCTGCAGCGGTCCCAGCACTTGGGAGGATGAGGCAGGAGGATTGCCACCAGTTCAAGGCCAGCCTGGACTGCATGTTAAATTCAAGCTCAGCATGAACTGCATAGAGACACCCTGTCTCAAAAAGACAAATAAAGCATAAGTAGGGAAAGAAATAAAAAATATGTATGAATACAATAAAATAAATATAGGATCTCCATTTTGCCTCACTTTTCAGAGTAACCTCAGTGCTAGGAAACAAGAGGATGGAAAATATTGATCTTAATCTTTTTTCTTGCAATTGTGATAGTAAAAGTGCCCCTGCTCGTGATGTATTTTGTATGTAGTTTCTTCATACAGTTTTCAACAACTATACTTTGAGAGTTTGGGAAAACATACTTTTGTCTTTTGCATTTATGCAGAACACAAGGTCTGTACTCTATGCAGTAGAGTACTCACTAGTGATGCTCTGTACTCTGTGCAGTCAAGGTAACTCCCATCTCTCCTTGCCATCTCTGACTCAAAAACCTCAACCTATCACTTAAGGCGCACTCAACAACTCCACCCCTAAATCTGTCCTGTGGATTCATATGAATGAAGTGGAATACTCTTTGTATCCTCCACTTCGTACCAAATTTCTCTAAATAGAATATAGGAGATAAATTTCTCCCATAAGCACTTCGGAAACACAGAAAGCTTTTGTGAGAGTTGATTCATTCACATACTGATTCTTCTCTCATGTCTTTGCTGTTATGTAGGAGGATATGTATCACCCATCTCCAAATCTCTTGCAAGAGCTAACAAAATTTTTTTTTCTTTTTTGAAACATGGTCTTACTTTATAGTTCAGGCTGGTTCTGAGCTCAGCCTCAAACTCACAGCAATTCTCCTCCCTCTGCCTCCTGAGTTCTGGGATTACAGGCGTGAGCCACCACACCCGGTACTGTGGTATGTGGTACTGATTGCTGGTGAGTGTAAGTCAGCACACCTGGCATTTTTGTATGTGGTTTCCAGGGATCAAATCTGGGTCCTTGCACTTGCAAGACAGGCGCTGGAACCATTGAGCTAAATCCCCCTGCCCCTAACAGAATATTTTTAACAAGGTTTTGAAGGGCTGTGCTCCATTTTGCTTTTACTAAGAGAAATTTCTAGGTGGTGAAGAAAGCCACTGGCTTTGTTTCTGACCCTCAAATGGAATTCAGTGACCTGTGTTCTGTGAAGCTCTGTGAAGCATCATTATAGTCAAAGGTCATTTCCTTTTATCAAATTCATAGAGGTGCTCATTAGAAAATTTTCTGAGGATAACTTCTTCCTTGACTATTTCTCCTAGGGCTGAGAAATCCTTAAAAATTTTAAAAGAATAGGGAACAGATAGGTACATATAGCATCTTTTCTCTGGTATGAGAAAATAAAGATGTAAATGAGTCCTAGAATTGTATGTTATATATTGTGAAATAGAAAATGCTTAAAGTAAAATAGGGTGAAGGGGGAAAAATAATGAGATTATAACAAAACAGTAAGGAAACAAATTTTATGTATATGGGGGGGTGGTAGGGTGGGTAGGGCTATGGGAAAAAATGAGAATTAAGTTGTGTCTTATACTGGTATAAATCCCCATTATGGAGTGCAATCATGATGCATATATGTAATGTACCAATAAAGATTAAAACATTTTTAAAGCAATATTGTTCTTTTCTGAGACATCAACTCTATGAAGAGAATGATGTATGTGACAGACACTTCTAGCAAAGGAAACTGCCCCTGAATCTCCAGAAGTGCCCTCTGCTAGGTGCACTTGACTATGGATCATTTTCCACATGACAGTGACAGCGGGGAGGAGTGGGAAGCTGTGAAGCTTGATATGGGACCTGGTGAGAGAGTCACCCCCAAAAACCCATAACCAGAAGCTAGAATGGATTGAGTTCTGTTAATCATTTAAGAGTAAAAAGTGTACAGGAAATGTAGGTGTCACTCACTCCATTTTAAAAGAGGATCATGATAGCCCAGAGCTCTAAAAATTATGGGATATATTAAAAGTTTATATTCAATAACTTTATTCTTAACAATTAAAACATTGGAATGAATCATGCAAGTTGAAATATGCATAAATGCAATACAGAATTATCATCTTTCAAATCCTTGGTAGGAAAGATATGCAGCATATATCAAACGCAGTGCCAATATGGAAGTGATATTTCTTGTCACTATATCTCTAGACAAAGGATGCATTTGGAATGTTAGAGTAAAAGCAGGAATAAAGGCCCAACACAGAGCTCTCCCCTTATAAAAACCACTTCACGATGGGCCATGTCAAGGAGCCCAAATGACTGGAGCCTGTGGCCTGTATAGCAGAAGTCTTTTGTGACTTGTTCCTTACGGTCCTTTCCCAAGCCTCGTTCTGCTGCTTCCTATCAGAACGTGCCCTTCATTCTAGCCCTGACTTTTGCTTTTCCCCTAACAAGTGGGCGGCTGTTCTCTGTAGACCCAGGACCAGTCCCCAGGTGACATAGGGAGAGCTGTCCTGCCTTCCCTCCTGCCTGGGCACGTGCCACGCTGGTGCCAACCAGCTCCTACCATTCTCCCTCAGACCTCTGGGCATCTGTCAAAAACCATTTGTGACAGGACTTGGGAAAAATAACGAAGCAGCCCTGGGAGGAACGGGAAGGAGTGGGGACACGTAGGCTCTTTGTAACCTCAGCCTGTGTCAGCTCTTTCCCCGGCTGGCAGGGATACGTGACAGAATACAATGACATGCTCAACTGGGCTGCATCGGGTCAGCCAGCACAGAGAACGCCTTTTATTTAAAGAAAGTGACATTGTGCTTCCTGCCAGACTGAGGTCATCTCCTCCTCTTTTCTACTTCCTACCATTCCAGATTTATATATTGCCAGTGTTTGCCAGAGCTCACCTGAAGCAAGCAATGCTCAAATAAAAACCTTAAAGAAATATTTTTGTTCAAGGCCAGACCCGTAAAGAATAACTACTATGGGATTTAAAAAAATTCCATCTTGATTTTACAACTAATTGCTTGAATAAAGTAAATAAACAGACTAGGTTTGTCTCACCTAAAAGAAGGCTAGACACACATACCCTGCCCTGGAGTTTTTAGAATTGGAAAATTCTCCATCCCACATGTGTTGCTACAGTATTTAGTTATTCTTTTCTCTCTGAAACCAAGATGCCCATATAAACTTGAATGCATATGTTTATACATCAAGGAAGAAAATAATCACCTTTTAATTCCTAGTAAAGCTAAATAAGTGTCACTTTAGAGAAAGATCAGCCATTGCTTCTTAATGACAAGTGATGACAACTTTAATTTGATTCTGGAATTCTGCTAAAGATCAGTAAGGAAACAAACACTCATCTTTCGGGGAAATTGCCTGCTGAGGAGCTCCAGAAGTGACTCCACAAGATCTCCGTCACCTGGATCAGAAGCATTAATACCGTATGTCACCCTGGTCCTCAGTGGCCGCAAAGTCATCAGTTGCTGTCTGGAGTTGATGGCAGGACCAGAGAGACAAAGGAAAGGAGCGTCTCTTGTGTGTGTTGTGTCTTGGGTCCTCTCACAGGCCTTCCACAACCACCAGCTCTCTTACTCCTCTCCACAACCTGCTCAGAAGAGCTCAGGTTTTAGACACTGAGCTAGCAGGAAGTGTGTACTCCGCCTGAAATCTCCACTACTAAAAAGTAGCCTAATATACAGTGACTGTGTTGACTTTTACTCATCAATTTTGAAAGCATTCAGTCCATTCATTTGAATATACAGTCCCTGTTTTGAAAGGAATTTCTGTTGATTTTCAATTTGAAGACCTTTTTTATTTGTGAAGCTCCTCTATAATATTGTATTTAATGTCCTTTAGTTGGGAAAATATATGTCCACTAAAAAACTTGACAACTGTGATAGTTCAGACTTTCTCAACTTGAGTAAGAAATGCCCAACTAGATTAGATTCAGATAGTTCTTGTGTGAGTGAGGGGATTTACTGAAGACAGATGACCCACCCTGTGTGAGTGGCACCAACCCACAGGCTTGTAGCCTGAATGGGATAAAAGGGAAACACAGGAGCGAGGCTCACTACTGTTTCCTTGGGGCAGCTCCAGTCTGCACCTTCACCTTGGACATCTTCTCCTGGCTTCCAGCGCAGACCTTCAGCCTCCTGATACTGACTTTCCTGGGAGCCCACAGTGAGCTTCAGGCCATCCATTGGGTCCTTCAGGTCTCCAGCACACAGACAGCACTTTTGCACTCTTACACACCTGACTCTGTGAGTGGTCATTGCAAATGTAATTGCAATGTAAATTCTTATTTATTTGTATATCTTCTATCAAATCCATTTCTCCAGGAAGCGCTGATTGATACAATAACCTTTTGAAAAAAGTGTTATGTTTCATTAAGCTCATTTGAAATACAGGCAAAACTTTCATCATTATACTGGACATAGCGTAGTTTCTAATAGGAGTCTGGACACAGCCCTTTCCCCAAACATTCATACCCTGTAGAATGAGCACCATAGTTTCAAAGATCGAGACAGAAGAATAAGTGGAATACAAAGGCCTGAGCTGGAGTCGGCCTTGAAGGGGATGAAGTGAAAGGACCCAGTAGCCAAAGAGGGCAGTCTCCGCAGTGCTGACTCGGGGACCAGAAGTTATTTCACGGTGTTCATTTCTCTGTGCACTGTGATAATTTCTTCTGTCAGTTTAGCCGGAAACACCAGATCTGCAGACCAGGATTCTGAAAGAAAAGTGCAGGCCAAGCTGCGCTCCTCTCCAAGGCTCTAGCAGAACATCCTGTGTCATCTCTTGCTCTAGTGGCTCTTGGCATTTCTTGGCGTGGGACTGCATCGTGCCTGTCTCTCCCTCCCTCTTCCCTTAGCCTTCTTTCCTCACTGTGTCTTCTCTTTTGTGCCATACATATTTCCTTCATTTCATTAAGTTTTCATATTCTCATTTTTCTGAAAAAACAAATTCACCCCGACATCCTAGCTGGAGATGTTACTGGAACAAACGATACAATGATAATCCACTAAGAAGCATTTGCCAGCCCTTGTTTTTCAGTCATGTTCTTTTGTTCTCCACTGCTTCCCAAACAACCTCACTTCAGACCCAGAAAAGTCTAAGATAATCAAATATTGACTTTACAAAAAATTTGCTAAAAATATAAAAATTTGCAAAGTTCCTTATACAAACATGCTACTATCTCATTTAAAATGAAATTTCATCAGAGAGTAGTATGTGTTGCTTGAAATAGTTGACATTTGCTAAATATGAGAATTAAGGATACTGCTGTAGTATATTTCCCGAAGAATTTACTGTGTACATGTATATTCTGCTTATTGCATCTTATTTTTAACCAAATATTAGATTACAAAGTTTTCACATGTGTCTGTTATTTTCTTAAGTGTGTACGTGGTTAAATAGTATCTCCTTCGATCTTTTAGGCCAGTTTTTTTTTTTTTTTATGAAAAACTATGTGGAGAAACACTTTGGTACTAATATTCCTCACTAAGTTTGATTACCTTCTCAGCAGAGATTGTCATCAATATATCAACTCCAACAAAAATTATAAACATTTTAATGATTTAGACAAAAAAATGTATTCTTGCTTTCCAGAAAGGATTCACCATTCACATTTTTGGTAGCATACTTCTTATTTCTCATACCACTGAAAGAAGGCAAGCATCTTTTTGAAAGAGTTTGCTTTTGTGATATGAAGGAAATCTTTGCTTTATTTGATTTTTTATTATTTTAATGGAAGAGTTTTTAAAAACAGTTCTTCAATTTTTGGCCAGTTTTTGATTCTCTGACTTGTTTTTATTCTTTGTGATATCTTCTAGAAAAGTCTAAATACTCTTATTCTACTTATTTCTTATTTATTTGAGTTCTTTGTGTAGGCTGAATGTTGTTTTAATACATAAACATGATTTTCATGAGAAAACATTTTAACTAATTCTTCATGATGTAAAATGCTACTTTACTACCTTTAGTTTTTTCATATTTTTATAACATTCTGTACGTAATAGATGCTCTAAAATCTATTGACTGTACTGATGTTGACTGCTGTCATTCTGAAATATACCACTAAAGTGAGAAGCAGTGGAGCCGTGTTTAATGTCACTGAAGCAGGGAATGAACACATCCACAAAAGAAATTAATCCCAAATAATATTTTCCGCTATTTAGCCATTTCTTCTTTCTACAAATAACTCATAATAATGGTCACTAATTTTTATTGGAGAATATGCTTCTAACTGTTCTTGGATTTCTTTAAAACTTCCACATAAGCCCTTCACTTGGTAAAACTGGTGACAAGAAATGTCATCTCTATGACAGGACCACACTGAGTAAAGGAAGCTAATTCTCTTTCTTTCAACCATGTCGATTGTGGTACTTTTGCATGATGAACACTTGGATAAGTGCAAACTCTAGTTTCCACATCCACTCATGAGTGAGGTCTTGTAGTGCAACTGGCCGTCTGAGTCAGTATATGCTAGCCTAGGTCCCCAGTTCTTCCTATGTACTGGGCATGGTTGTTTATACAGCCTAAGGAAGTGCTGCTGGCTCAAAAGTATGGAAAAGGCAACTGTAATGTAGGAAACTTCCCAGAGCAATAATCTCCTATTCTCAGGGAGTTCAGCAAGAGTTGAAAAAAGATCGTTGAAGGCTTTAGGTACAGAGCAGAGGAAGAACGCAGGCAACTTGTGACACAGAGTGAGAGGAGAACACAATGGAGCCTTCCCAACCAAAGCTCCCCTGAAGGTCAGAGGTCATGAAGTCATAGGGAGGAGATCAAAGTTCTATTGGGAACAGCAAAGGGAGGGCTTCTTGAGGATGGGTCAGAGAAGCCTCAATGAAGGAGAAATTTCCTGAGGCACACCGTTCTGTGGAGTTTGCACCTTTTCAGAGATGACTGATTTAGCCAAGAGTCTGTCGATTTTGTTATCCTTTCAAAGAACCAACTCTTTGACTCATTGATTTTTTTGTATCATTCTCTTAGGGTCCATCACATTAATTTCCTCTCTAATCTTTATAATTCCCTCCCTGGTACGAGCTTTGGGTTTGTCTTGCTCCTCTTTTTCTAGCACCTTGAGGTTCAGCCTGAGATTACTTGAGCTCCCTCCATTTTCCTGGTGTAGGGGTAAACTGCTATGAAATTCCCTCATGGAACTGCTTTCATTGTGTCCCATAAATTCCTGTATGTTTTACTGGAATTATCATTTAGTTTTAAAATGGTTTGATTTATTTTGTGGCCCATTGGTTGTTCAGCAGAGTGCTGTTCAATTTCCATGTATCTGGGAAGATCTCAGAATTTCTTTTGCTATTTAGCTTCAATTTCAAGGCACTGTGGCCTAACGGTATACAGGGGATAATTTCAATTCTTTTGCATTTACTTAATAATGCTCCATGAACTAGTATATGTTCTGTTTTGGAGAATGATCTATGAGTAACTGAGAAGAATGTAAATTCTGACTCTGTGTGGTGAAATACTCTATAGGCATCTATTAAGTCCACTTGTTCAAAAGTTTGGTTCAGTTCAAGTATTTCATTATTGATTTATTTGTCCAGTTGATCTGTCTATTTGTGACAGTGGAGTATTGAAGTTCTCTACTACTACTGTATTAATGCTAGTCTTGCATTTCATATCCATTAATATTTGCTTGTAGAATTTTGTGCATAAATATTTATGAATATCATCTTTCTCTTGTATTGTTCCCTGTAGGAAAATATAGTGTCCTTCTTTGACTTGTTTAATCAGCTTTGGTCTGAAATCGATTTTGTCTGCAAATAAGATAGCCAGTCCTGCTTTTTTGCAGTTTCCTGTCTCAGGGAGAATCATTTTTCATCCTTTTACTTTCATTCTATGGATTTCTTTCTGAATTAGGTATGTCTCTTATACACAGCATATTGCAGGACCTTGCATCTTAATTCATTTTGCCAGACCATGTCTTTTCATTGAGGCCACTGACATTAATGGTTAGGACTGGGATGTACTGATTTAGCTCTATCATGATGTTTTCCTGTTCTTGGCTCATTTATTCTTAGTTTTTCATCCCTTTCTATTCTGTTTCTAGCCTTGCCCAGTAAGTTCCTTCTGGTGGGTTTCATAGGGTTGTGGCACTCATTCTTTTTCTAAGATATTCTTTAGAATTTTTTGGAGTGCAACTTTTGTGTTTGTGAAGTTTTTCAGGTGTTATTTGTCATGGAAGTATTTTATTTCCTTGTCAATTCTGAAAGATAGTTTTGCAGGATAATCTAGGTTGGAGGTTGTTTTCCTTTAAGGTTTAAAATACTTCACTCCAGCTTCTCCTTGACTTGAGCATTTGTTTTGAAAAGTCTGCTGTGATTCTGATGGGCTTTCCTTTGTATGTGGTTTATTTCTTTTCTCTGACTGCATTCAGTTTTTGTTTATTGCACCCATGTTCATAGCAGCTCAGTTTGTAATGACTAAATTTTGGAAACAGCCCAAATGTCCATCAACAGGAGACAAAATAAAGATATTTTTAAAAATATAATGGAATATTACTGAACCATAAAGAGTGATCAATTTGAGTAATTTATACTCAAATGGATGTACTTTGAGGACATAATCTTAAGTGAGATAAATAGGGCACAAATGGATAAATACCATATTATTTCTCTGGTATGAGGAACTGAAGATGTAAATAAATTTTAGAATGTATTATAGGGATCATGAAATAGGAAAAAAATGTTCAAAAGAAAAGGAAAAACAACTGGGTGGGGGTAAGTAAAGAAGGAAAAGAGAAAAATTGATGGTAAAAAAATACAGTGAAACAGAGCTTATGTGTATAGTGGGTAGAGGGTTGTAGGGAGGGCAGGGGAATGGGAAAAATGAGAATTAAGATGTGTTATGTATTGGTATAAATTCTAAATGTTGATTATGATAATAATGTATATATAAATTGTACCAATAATATCAATTAAAATGCTAGGCTGAATTAGGGACCTTGCATAGTCTGTGCTGGCTGGGAAATATAATGGCAATTGGTTATAATGGTAACTCTGAGATACTGCAAAATATCAAAGTAATTTTTGAATCATTTTAAATATATTTTATTATAATACTTTATAATGTGACATGAGAAAGTAAAGGGATATTTTTATTTGTAATTCTTTAAGTACATATAAAATTTGAATACAACCTCTGATTGTTTAGAGCTCCCTACCAATGATGTGGGAGATGGATTTACTGTGTAACTTCTGTCTCTTAGCTTTTGATCACTTTAGTAGTAAGGGCCCAGTTTTTCTATTTCCCCTGGTCTGCAAGCTAGCTGAAATTGAAAGTGCATTCTGATGGTGGGGAGAAGTTAATTCATTTCCCAAAGACATTGTAGACCAGCTCACTGAGCACAGTGTGTACTCATGTTTCAAATCCTGGGGTGAGAAATGGGATCTTTAACTGACTTGCTGCACCTTGAACTAAGCATAACCTGTGGCACCAATCAGAGTAACACCAGAGATCCATCCAACCATTGTGGAGTTGAGTCACTGCTCAGATGAATAATTATAGATGAGCTAACCTGGAGCTCATTCCAGGAGCCAAACTTCTACCTACTAATAACCCGAGGGTCAAGTTTCCTGCTGCATAGAGATACACACCTGCACTTTGATTTTGTTGTTTCCCATGCTGCTACGGTGTTTAAGATTGCTGAGACTTTGCTTTCCACCTTCCCACTTGTTTTGAACCTATTTTAGGTACATAAGTAGTATACACCCATAGTAATGATCTAACTTCTCTGGCCAATTATATGTTTCCTTTAAAACAAAGCTAGATATATAATTTTGGAGTTCATTTTCCAAACTCTATGACCCTTTAAAACACTCTCCAATTATTAAGGAATCTGTGACCTTTAAAATAAAAAACATTGTTTCAGTATGACTAAGTTCTATAATTTAAAAACCAATAATAATTTTTGCAAAATTAAAAAATCTTAATTAAATGTGCTTTTCTTGGCCTTTAGAAGATGTCTTTTGATAGATTTGCACCAAAACATTGGGAACCATAGCAGAATAAATGTGTTTCAGTTGGGCAAAAGGAAGTTGCTTCTGGAGCATCCTTAACATTCCCAAAACAGTGAAGCCACATCCCAAGGAACTTGGGTGACAACTGGCTCATATTTTCCTCAGTACCCATGAAAATATTTACATGGAAATTTTACTCCATGGCATTACATTTGCCTAAAATTCTTATTTTGTCTCACAATATTTCCCTTCAGAAATGGGCATTTCTTGGAAGTTACAATATAAAGGGAAAACTTGGTATTATATTTAATAATTAGCATGAATAATTTCTGCAAGTAAAAGAAATAATTTGGGTTTCATTTTGAAAGTACTCCCAAAATCCTGCTCAATGTACTCTGACTATATAATCATACATACGATGGGATCAATAACTTTCATCCCATTTCAAATTCAACTACAGTGGATCATTCTTGTATTTGGGTAAAACTTTTATTATGTATGTTTTTACGTACTTGTATATTTGCATGTTGCTAAAATTGGTTGGAATTCAAGAACTCTGTATTTACTAGAAGAAATAATCTTCAAAGTTGTCGATATTTATGCAATGTGAAACTAACCCATGAAAAACAAAGAACATGAAAGAGCTTGCTGTTTTGAAATAATTTAAAAAGACCAAAAAAAATAGTGATTCTATGATAGAACAATGTTTGGTTTATAATATTCATTCAATAACTATTTGTAGAATCAGATTTTCATCACTAAGGGCAACAGAGCTAAGATTCTTAATTTTTAAATAATATTCAACAAATAATTTAAATTATGACTATATATAGTCTTAATATAAATAAATATGTGTGCATATGCTATAAACATTACATAATAAAGGATTCTTACACAGATGTAAGAAAAATATTAATTACAAAATATTATAATTTAAATTTTAAATTTATATCATCATATTATTCTTTGGTCACTTATTTTCTAGAATTTTTCCTATATTTTCACACAACTATAAACAGTTCCAGTGGGAGAAAACAATACTAGCCATTTTAGGACAGAGCTGTTCAACATAAGGAGATGGCAAAGTAACATCTGTCTTTAATGACAACATTAAACATAATCTGAATTTAGCCCCAGATGGAATCATATTGAAATGGGCATTGAACGTTCTTCAGGGTCCCATGTCAGCAGCCAGTCCAGTGACTCCACTATCAATCTGGCTCACATACATAAAGGAGAGGGGTGAGGCACATAAAAATGGAGAGAAGCATAAAAGATACTGTTGTAAGAGCTTTATGTCACATATGAAGGGGTTTAAGGTAAGGTAAATGTGAGAGCTAAAGATGTGCAGTGGTCAGAATGAAACAAAATTACAAGTTGTAACTCATGAACCAATAATAAAAAGAAACAGAATCATAAAAACTATTCAATTAATCCAAAAGAATGCACAAAACTAATAAAAAGATGCTAAATCAATCCAAACTTTATCAATAACAACATTAAATGTAAGTGGATCAAGAACCACCGTTAAAAGGCACAGACTGATGGGCCAGATTTCTTTTTAAAATGATAAGTATATATATTGCCCATGTGAACTTCTTTTTAAACATCCAGACACACAAGTTTGAACTAAAAGGATGAAGGAACATCTGGAACCCAGGAATGAAAAATGTTGCAGCTTCTCTAAGAGCAGTTTAGTAACTAAAGTCAAACAAATAATTGCTATAAGATCCATTAATTGTAGTTTTTTTCCTCCAAAGGATATAAAAATGTGTGTTTAAAAAAAATCCTAAGTGAATTTTTATTGTAATGATAGCAGATTGTGTATAATTTCTCTAAACTGGAGCAAACCAAATATCTCTCAATGAGTGAATGGATAAATGAGCAGTGCCATATCCTTATAAGAAAGTGTTATCCAGCAATAGAATATTGGAAAAATAAAATCTATAAGGAGATAATATGAGATACTTATTCAATTTTCTAAATATAGTGACTGACATAAAACATTTTGAGAGGAATGTATAGCAGGTAGGACTCATGCAAACTTGTTATATCATAAGATAACAACATGGTGTTGATAAACAGGCTAATGAGCCTGTTGAAAACTTAAGTATAAACCTCATGTACGACTTGGTTGTTTCACTCCTGGGAAGATACCCATGATGAATAGTCTGTAAAAACTTCCAAATGACTAGGACTGTTTCACAGACATACACATATGTCAAAATGTATCAGTGTGCTTGTTAAATGTATGTAGTATGTATGAAGTATGCTTCAAATAAAACTTAAAAACATGAATTATAAAGTGTAAAAATATACCTTGCAAAATGAGTGACTAAACGATAATTTCACCATATACTACAAAAGAAAAATACTTAATATTTCTGATCTAGATATACATCCACAAAACTAAAATAAAAATTAAAGCGAAGTAAATGCAGAAGAAAGGAAGGAAATAAAGACAAGAAAAGAAATTAATGAAATACAAAGAAATATCAACAAAGTCAAAATATTTATTTTTATAAATACCTTATAACGTTGATAAACCCTGTATAAAAATGAAACGTAGACATATTAATTACGGATGTCAGAAATGAAAAAGAAGATGATAATAATATAGCACTATGTAATAGCAGGTTTTTAATGGCTCACAAGAGATAATTTTCACATCTTTAGGAATCACCAAGTCCATGGAAAACATAGCCATTATAAAAATTAAAATATATACCATTTAAATTCAATAAATTAACTTATAAATAAAAATAACACATACTCAAAATTTACTATTGTACTTCCCAATTACTTTTAGGATTTATGTCCTTGACTTTGTATCTGTGGTTGATATTGTCTGGTGGAAATATTCTAAGGTGAAGAGCTTATCATATTTATTACATTACAAACTCTGTATTTATCTTTATCATCTTGGTGCTTCAAAAGTGGTCATGATAGGATTATTTGCACTATTAAAATCCACATATTTCAAAGTGGGGCTTGATTTAGTGTTGTCTAGACTTTCAAAAGGATAGATAAAATGTTAATTCAGAATAATCTCAAAAGTACAGTGAGTTTTGGATCATTACCCTGTATGTAGTGCTAAAAAGTTGAGGAGAAAATCTTCAGATATTTGAAAACTGTTACCCAGTTCATCAAGAAAGTTGTTCATATCATGAATAAAAGCTCAGGTTCCTCCTAGCACTGAAGCTGAAGGGAAATTCAGTTTAATGCATATCATTTGTGCAAAATGGACCTTTTATATCAATAAAATTGCTCAGAAACTCATCTACTAGATACAGT